>PVJA010020546.1:0-36822 GCA_004027025.1 Myocastor coypus | reverse complement strand
ATTTTTGGTCTGTTAACTTACATTCTCAACCCTCCAGCAGAAAAGCTTTGTGATACAATGAAGTGACTGGAAGCAGATAAAGGAGAAACATATCAAGAGCAAAACCATACACTTATGTACACAGGATGGATCAGATATTGGTCTCAAGAACCTTCAAAAGGTTCATCATATTGATCATAGCACCATGTAACCCTAAGACTATGCTTGGAATGCATGTCACTCTTGTCCTTTTGATGAGTACTGCTCCCGGTGTAAACTCAGTTACTGTCATTCTCTCTCTCAGGAGTATTAGTTGAAAATAAGAGACTGGGCCAAATACCATAGTCTTGACAGGCTACAATTTTATATTTCCTTGAATTTCCAAATATCTGTGTAAAAAATTGTATAACTGCTTATATCACATTGTTTGGAATGTTATTAGAATATCAATCATGGTCAGAAAATATCAGCTCCAAGCTAAGTCAAAGATATTTGATATTCAGAAAGCCAGTGATGATAAGCAATATTCTGATTTTTTAGAGATAGGAAATTTATCTCTCCATGTACGTATATCAGGTACATATATACATGCTCTCACACATCTATCTACAAGTTAAAAGCAACAGCATATAAGTGCATACACACAATGATATTCATTTGAACAGTAGAAATCTAGAAATAAAGGGAATATTCATCGACGGAATGAATATATTATTGTGTATGCATGAAATATTTTCTAACCTTATAAGAGAATAACACTCTTATCAATAGAATTTGATAGGTTTCTATGAGATAGTGTTGGGTCAAAAAAACAAAATGTATTTATGTAAGATTCTATTTCTGTAAAATAAATAATTAACAGTACATCACCAAGCCCACAAGAGTATGTGTTTGTGTCTGTGTCTCTGTGTATGCCACACCCATGAAAATATAGAAAAATACAGAAGGATACAAACATTGGTTTCCTAATATGTAAGAATGGTATGAAACAGTAGAACTAAGAACCAAACCAAAAAACAACAATAAAACAACAAAAACATGGGACAATGAAACTAACTACTATAGAAATTAATCTAGCAAGCATGTTTATTTATTTATATATAATTATAAATGTATATTGACATCAAATTTTGAAAAGATGCAGTAAAAACCTCAATATACAACATGGTCTTTATTAAAAAAAGAGAAATAAACAAAATTATCTTTTGCGGGTGGGAATAGGGATTATGCTTAGTTACTTCTATATATATATATATATATATATATATATATATATATATATATATATATATCTTTTTGTTTGTTTGTTTATTTATTTTTATGGCCAGCTCAGCCTGCACTGACGGCAGGGCTGGCACAGCATGTGGTGCTGGCGATTGAACCGCGGTCCCTTCAGCCACCCAAGCTTTCCTAAGCAGGTGCTTTAGACCACTGAGCCATCCTGCCGGGCCCCCCTATATCTGTTTTTTTTTAATAAAGAAAACCGTTATTTTTATCATAATGAAATAATAATAATAATTAATAATAATAATAAATGTTACTTTTCAATCATCAGGATGAATATTTGAGCTCATTTTGGAAAGCCAAGTGAAAGAAACAGTGTTAGATGTTCCTCTCCTGGAGGATCTGTACAAGCAAGAAATATATAAAATCAGAATCCATTAGCCCTGACCCAGTAGAAAGTAACTCACCTAAAGTAAGAAACTAAATGGCTATTTCAAGGAGGCTTTCTGATGCAGCAAATGGGGTATTTTTCTCTCTACCTAACACCTTAATGACTTAAGTAAATCAGGAAGCCATTTACAACACTTTCAATTATCTAAGGATCTGCTAGGTGCTTTACTTTCTGTTCCTTCCCTCTAGCTTTAGGGCATTTCACTGCTCAGAATCAGCTATGAACTGGGGCCAGGGGAAGACAGGGGTGCCAAATAAAATTAATTCAGTCAATTTAGTGTTTCATTAGCAACTGTTAGAAAAAGTTTGATAAATGTGGTGGTCAAAACTCATGATGGAATATGACTTCCAGGACTTTTAAATTTCATTAAGTAAATTTGCCTTCAAAGAAGCATGATTTGTTTGCATACATGGTAATCAGTTAGGTGCTTGCCAGTATTGAATCAGTCAGGACTTGTAACAAGTGATATTTTTTTTCTCTCTTCACTTCACTTGTCACTTCAAGAAAAAAAAGCATTAAAAAAAAAAACCGAAAGAACAATGAGTGTCTTTCAACTTGAAGGACTACATCCCTAGTGGAGCAGTAGGAGCACAATGTGAACATGTTGGCAGGAAATGTTACGGCACACAGCGTGCTCTGTACAGCGACTTTAGGAGGGCAGCAACCTTCCAAGGGAACATGTTAGCCAGATCACCACAAAGATTGGCTGAAAGTATTTATCAGAGCTTGACCAGGTCCACGCCTTCACGTACAGTATTTCCCATTTCAGTGCACCCTCATAGACTTTTATCCTTTGGGAAATCCCGGAGACAGTGCGATATAAGCCCGTGGCATTCAAAGCACATCATCCTTTGTGATCAAACAGATAAAATAATCTGAATAGCATAGACAATAGAACAAAAAAATTCTCTTACTTAAACACTACGATAGCTCCCCGACATGGAGGACAGGCCAAGAGGAAGATCTGCAAAAGAAAAATTAAGAAGGGTTAGCAACAGAAATGCTGAACACACACACGTGACTTTGATAATAATATACAAACAACAGCCCCCAAATTTCTAACATAAATATTAAAGAGGTAAATCTGTTATATTTTATGTATCAGTTAAAAATAAAGAAGTCAGCAAGTGGCTTTCCAAAGTACATATTCATGTTTGCAAGGCATGCGTGTATGGGAGAGAAGGGGAGAGTGTCACGGGACGAGACATGACTAGATCTCTCGATGCCTCACATGGCTTAAGTACTCAGTCACAGAAGCTTTCAACTGAAGGCAAGTAAAAATGTATTCCAAGCCTCAAACACACATACACGTGTGTGCATGCACACGCATACACATACACACACACACACACACACACACACACACACACACACACACACCATCTGGTTTGCCTCCCATGGAGGAAAGTGCTTTTATCAAGACCCAGCACTGCCAAATTTAGAAATAAAAATACAGGCCGCTAAGTTAAATTTGAATTCCAAATAAACAATGAATAATATTTCAGTATAAGTAGGTTCTAAATAGTATATACAGCATACTTACACTAAAACATTATTCACTTTTTATTTGGAGTTCAGGTTTAACTCTGCATTCTGTAGTTCACCTGGCAACCGTATCACACTGCTACCATCAGGTTCCATAGCTAAATTTGATTGGATTCTACTTCAAAGCATGTCTAGGTAGTTTTTATTCTTCTATTTTCTTCTCAGGTAAAACCAATTTGAAAGAATCTTGCCCTAAGAGACCAATCAATTTCTTGCTACTTTGTGTGGGATACACTGTAAAAATTGCTAAATTTCTGTATTTTCCCTTTAAGAAGTTGGACTTCACAAACCTGACTTCCCGGGATCCAGCCTATTTTGTAAAAAGCTCCAGAAGTCTAACTAATGCTAGTAACCTTACATACTACAAGTTAATCTCCAAACTATGACAGGGGTAGAAGACATTCAGCAGGACAAAGGACTGACAATAATTGAAATTCATGTTTGTGAAATTCCTTTGCCTACAGTGACTTAAAGCAGTGGCTTAGAAAGTACTGACACATGTCACTAATTTTATAGTGTTGACAAATACAAAAAATTTGCATTATGGACCTGCTGCCTTTGTCATGTGTATGCTCTTTAGCATTTGCTTCTTCAGTTCTCAGTCTACAATCAGAATAAAAATGTCCTACCAGGAAATTCAAAATAAGGAAAGACACAGGCTGCACAGCATAAACCTCTGTCAAGAGGAAGAGAAAGAAGAATGGAAACAAGAAGGGTCATAAAATAGTACATCAGAAATCTATCACCTACTCAATATTTGATCAAAAAACCCCACCAAGGAAAGAGCCAGCGAGCATGAGACTTTCCTCTATGAATCAATTTGAATAAAAGTACGAAAATCAATGGTCACAGGTTTCCAAGCCTTTCTTAGCAATTGCCAAATTCAAACTAATTTAAAACCTGAAGTTTTGTTCCTCAAAAGCTACTGTGATGGGAAAACCTGACTTCAGTAGAGGTGACACTATTTGCACCTTAATTATTTTGCTTAAGGTGAATGTTCATATATTTCCATAAAATAATGATAATGTATTTGATTGTGACCTTCTGCTCCAACCTTAGAGACTGTATGCTAAAAACACTACCATATATTATATTGCCCTTCTAAAATCTAAAAGATTTCTGAAATACATGTGAGTCTACTGGTTTTGGATAAGGACTGTAGATGGAATTCTGACATTTAAAATCTGACATCTTCAGCTTATCTCCACTCCCTTTCCCAGACCTCAGCTCCAATGTAAGTCAGAAATAAACAAAGAGAATTCTCTACCCCTAATCCAGCAGCAAAGTTACTCACCTTAGGCAAGTGGCCAAGTGGAGGCTGAACATAATTATCTAGCATCAAGTCCATCAAAGACTATGATCCTTAGTATACAGAGGAGAAAGGGACCCCGACCACCTTGGGCAGGTCGTAAATACTTCTGGAACCCTCAGAGCCAGACTGCCAGCAGTCTTGAGTTTGTGGAATATAGCAGATACTCTCAACAAGATAAATGCAGAAGTAAAAATACCACACTGGACCTCACAGCCAAGGCTTACTTTTCTACACCCTGAGCCAAGAGGGGATGAACAAATTCTTAGGTACTATTCTGATTTAGGTCTAAAATGTGTCCTACAGTTTCATATATTCAGAGATGGGGCTTTTGGAAGGTAACTACATCACAAGGGTACTAAGCTTATCAATGGAGGGGACTCTACTCATGAGTCTATAGTAGTTGACTGTATTGCTTGAAGGTGGTATGTTAGGATGTAGGTCCCTTAGGGCATGATCTGGAGGGAGTATTCTTGCCTCCAGTCCTTCCTTTCTCTCATTCTCATTCTTTCTCTGCTTCCTACTTGCTATAGGATGAACAGCCATCTTCCACCAGGCCCTTCTACTGTAATGTTTTTGCCTGGGAGCCAGTGTCTCTGAACTAAATTCCCTGGAAGCTGAGCCAAATTAAACTACCCTCCCTTAAGTTGTGGGCACTGAGTAGTTTGTTCCAGTGATGGGAAAGCTGACTGATTTCTGTGCCTATTTCCTTGTTAATCCATTTAGCTGTTTTTGATCTTCCCTATCCTGAAGCCCAGAAACGTACAACAAAGAACAAATGCAGGCTCAGCCTGCCCAGGGGCGGGGGTTCTGGCACAGTATGTGGTGCCCAGGATCAAACCATGGTACCTGCAGTTGCCTAAGTTATCCTAAGAAGTTGCTTTAGACCGATGAACAACCTAACCAGCTCTGTCTTCTATTCTTGATTATAACAGTTGCTAAAGTTTTCCAACAGTTGCTTTCATGAAACCAACTGATTCTAATTAGCACTCCGGCTTTTCTTATCTTGCTTGCCTATTCCCACCATGAGGGCAGAGGGTATTTTTAAAGAATCTTTAAATCAAATACAGTAGATTTAAAATCCTAAATGTAACATATTTCATTTCTAGTACACTATGGCCTCCTTCAGCAACTTCAATAATTTATGATATTGAAACTCAATTCTATCACGCCAGGGTGACATCTACAATCACCGTGAGCCAGTGAAGCCTTGTGAAGATAACATTACAGAGGCCTACATGGCTCAGTTTTGTTCTCCAGTTTGGCCCCTGGAGTAAAGAGCACGAGCAAGTGGCACACAGAGAACAGCTCCTGAGAACTGCCACTTCCCCCTCACCTGAGAGGTAGATAGGAGCGTGCTATTAAATTCTGTTTTATAGGTCAGAAGCGGTAGCTTAGTGACACAAGCACCTGTCTGGCAAACACAAGGTCCAAGTTTGATTCCTGGTACCTCCTTGCAAAAAAAATCATTGTACAGAAGAACAAACTGAGAGAGAAAAATTCTGATGAGGTTTCAGGTGAGATCTCAGGACCCCTAATTTCTAGCTCAATGATCTTTTCATGTTATACTCCCAAAATATTAAGTCCCCTGGGGACTTATCACCTTTATACTTTAGCCCTGCCTCTTGACCACATAGCACACAAGGAATTACCCCAATGGCCACCTACCTGTGCCACCAGATATGTCATAGGGATGGCTGGTAAGATCTACTTTTTACTAAGAGATAAGTCAAAACATAAACCCAACAGAGCAGCAA
This sequence comes from Myocastor coypus, assembly GCA_004027025.1. NCBI lineage: Eukaryota > Metazoa > Chordata > Mammalia > Rodentia > Myocastoridae > Myocastor > Myocastor coypus. Next base: position 30,557 of record PVJA010020546.1, on the reverse strand, counting down.
ATCACACTTATACACATGACGATCAGTTTCCTGCATTCCTCAAGACAGGTTCGTTTTAGTTCCAATTTTCCTGATCTCTAAGTCTAGTGAGCAATTGAAGTTCCTGAATACTCACAAAATTGAGTTCTTTTTGGCTGATTAGTCCAGAAAAATCCACAACTTCCATTTAAATCCACCATTCCCCAGAAATGGTTCTACACTTGCAAGGTTCTCCTTGTACATTCACTTCCATCCAAGCCCTGGACTGAGGTATCAACTGCTGTCCCAATATCCCCTCTACCTTTGCACTTCTCTGGTTTAAGGTTCTCACCATCGTCTACCACCCCCCCACGACCTTGTCTTCCTAACCTCAGTCATATCAGCCCCAAGTTCACTGCCACCAGTGTGTAGCCTCCCATTCACTTCTGCAGTACCACACCATTAGATTTAATAAAAGACCATTTTTACAGCATATAAATAAGACAGCTCTTGTTCACAGGAGGATACCCATACCAAGAGAAATGCAACTCTTAAGCGAAGTCAATCACTACAGACCATCCTAAAGGAGGGGCTAGCCAAGCTATGCTGTAAAGGGGCCCAACAAAACTAAATGAAAGGAAAATACAGAGTGAGAGGTATGAGAGTCATGTCAGTACTCCTCTACACTCCCTCCCAGGCCAACTAGTTGTGCCTCAGTTTTTGTGATTTTACTCTTTTTTTATTTTAGGGAGGGGTCTACAGGATGTTCAGGGTCTCATTATTAGATTGGACTGGTAGTGATCCATCTGTTTACAGCCTCCCAAGAGATGGGATTACAGCACACGCAACCACACCCAGTCTCAAGTGCCATCTCAGGGTGCCACGGGAGCAGAGTTGGCATGGCAAGCCCGGGGATTGAATCCCTGGCTCCTGTGCCTGCTTACGGGTTCTTTAATCCACTGCGGTATTTGGCTGGACCTCTTATTCTTAAGATGGCACCAAGCTATACAGGAATTCCTAAGGACAAGTGCTTATCAGAAAGTCTGTCTTGCATCTCTATTTATGAATGCTTACACCTTTGGGCCTTCATCAGCCCTCTCTGAACTGCTGATAAACTTCACTTGTCTCCCACCTTGAGGTACATAAGAAGGATTTATCTGAACTGCCATTCAGATATGGCATTTTCAAATTTTCCATGACTTGACAGGACCTACAGAAAAGCTCAAGTTCTTACACTTAGCAGGCAAGGCTCCTGGTCCCACCTATTCTTCCAGAATGGTATCAGCTTGCATTATGCTAAATCATATCCTAAACATACCTCATGTTAATCAAAGTCTTCTAAAACCACTAATAGCCTCCTTTCATTCAATTGTATGAATATACAACAGTCTGTGCATCCAATATCCTCTTGCTACATGTGGAAGTTACATTTATATTTCCAACTCCTTTGTCATTTTCTTACTTCACATTCATAGAAGGAGGTCTTAAAAGACAACATAATCATTCCTTGGTATCTGCAGAAGACAAGTTTTAAGACAGTTACAGATACCAAAATCTAAGCATGCTCCACTCCCTTGAAATGGAACAGTATTTACACACTGCTCATATATATGGTCTCTTATCCTTTAAATTCTTTCTAGATTAGTAATCTTTTGGAGTATTTGAATTCCATAGTTGGTTGTACAAATGTGGAACTCGAGGTTACAAAGGGCAAACTATATATATTTTAATCTTCTTGACCTCATAGCATTACAGTGTCCTCCAGATAAACTATTTGAATTGACACTCGCTCAAGAACATATGAGGTGACTTTCCTGCTCCAAATGGGGCAACAGGTATAACCTGATAATTACCATTGTTTATGGCAAAACATACTACATATGAAAATTTGTGGCTTTAATTTGTATGTCTCAGACTACCAGAAGTGATAAACTATTTTCTAACATGATTATTCTCCGACCATATTGTTGTTTTCATTTTTTTTGAGACAAAGTCTCACAATGTGGTTCAGGCTGGCTTCCAACTACAACAATCTTCCTGTCTCAGCCTCCTGAGTACTGGGATTATAGGTGTGTGCCCCCTGACCCAGCTGCACTGCCATATTACATTTGGAATGTGACCATATATGCACTTTATTTTTTTTTTCAATTTTTTAATTGCTTAAATTTAACAATGGTTATATTACATATTTTCATCATCAGATCAGTTTAGATTAATACATATAGGTATATAAGATTGATCAAACAATTTAACATTAATCTTTCTAAATCCACATTACTTTTTTTTTTCTTTTCCCCCTTCTTTTCTCTGAAAGTTGACATATTGCATATTGTCCTCACAATCATTCTATAGAGTGCAGTGTGTGGGCATGAGCCACCTCCCTATTGATGTTTATGTACTTTATTTTTTAAAATGCTCATTTTTTATTTAGTTATAATGGTTGTATATTAATAACATTTAATACAAATTATATAACATCGATTACAAATACTTTTCTCAGGCTGCCATTGTCACAGGTTTTCTTATGGTATTTTTTCTATCTATAAAAAATTTCATCCTTATATAATCAGATGTATTTATCACTTCATTTATGGCTTCTACCTGTGATATACAGTGATGCTTTGAAAATCTTTAACCTCACTAGGATTATTAAAAAATAGCCTCTCTCTCTGTCTCTCTCTCTCTCTCTCTCTCTCTCTCTCTCTCTCTCACACACACACACACACACACACACACACACACACACACAATTTTTCTTTTCTCCTTTCTTTCTTGTGTAGTCATGGGGATAAAGTCACAACTTTTATGCTGAGCTATATCCCCAGTCCATTTATTTTGACATCAGACCTAAGTTGCCTAGGCTGGGCTGAAACTTGTGATTCTCCTGCCTCAGACACTCAAAGTGCTATAATTATAAGTGTGCACTTCCATATTTGGCTTGTTTTCCTAAGTTTTTTTTCACAATATTAATTTAAAAGTGTAAATCCACAAGGTTAAATTGTGTCACTGCTAATTCTGTTCACTGTTCTAGAATGTTCTGCTCACCTTTCCTTGTTGTGTCTAATTAATATCTATCCTTCAAATGCAAATCTAAGCATAATTCTCCAGAAAAATGAGAAAACTAGGAAGAATGAGCAAACTGAGAATCACCATTTGGAAACACTGCAGCAATAGTTGCTCCAGGAAAGGACCACTGACAGATGTTGTAGTTAGTAACTAAAGTATAGCTTTTGCATACAAGATACTTGTTAGAGAGGATAAACAATGATTTTTTCAGTGATAAAAACTGGCAGACAGGCCCAGCAGGATGGCTCAGTGGTCTAAAGCACCAGCAGGCGGCTGCAGGGACCACGGTTCAATCCCCGGCACCCCATGCTGTGCCAGCCCTGCCCTCACGGCAGGCTGAGCCGGCCATAAAAATAAATAAAAAAAAACAAAAACAACAACAACAACAAAAAAAAAAACCCCTGGCAGACACTGCCTTAACCAAGTGATCAAATTTACCATCACACTATTAAGCCATATACTCTCACAGTGCCTGATACAGTGCATTTCACAGCATATCATTTCCATAGTAATCTTGCTCAAATTGCATAGTATCAATCTAACCACAACTAAAATATCAGATGAGCCCAAATTGAGGACATTCTCCACGAAAGCTGACAAGACTTTCAGATTGTCAGAGGCATGAAAGAGAAAACTTGATGAAGTGTCATAAATTAGAGGATAGAACAACGAAATGCAACATGGGAGCCTGGAGTGGATAGCAAAAGAGGAAAAGGACATAAATGGAAACTCATGCACCTTGAACTCATGGAGCTTATAATTATAATTATAACTGATGATATATCAACCATTAATACTCTTGATAACTATGCTATAATTATATTAGATATTAACATTAGTGGAAGTTGGAGTACAAGGATATAGCCACTTACTGTACTATATTTGCAACTCTGCTGATTGAAATCACTTCAGACAGTAAAGTTTTGAACCACGTGTCAATGTGCACAGTTGTAATCCCAGCACTGAGGCAGGCAGACGAAAAATTCAACCTCAGCCCTGGTGTACTAAGTAGCAACCGGATAAGTGATGCTGACACATCGTTACAATGTAATAGTGCAGGCAGAGAGTGAGAACAAGTGTTATTAAATAAATTCCAAGCTTAATATGAGCTGTTGCTGTTATAACTCAGAGTAGGGATTTTTTTTCTAATGAAATCAAATGATTATTGGCAACTTAGTGAGACCCTGTCCCAAAATTTTAAAACATTCTGTTATCAAATAAATTAAGCTATCTGAAAACCATAGAATTAACTTTAATATCTCCTATCTTTCTTTTCTTTTTTTTTTTTTTTTGTCTTTTTGAGACAGGGTCTCGCTGTACAGTTCAGGCTGGCCTTGAGCTCAGTTTTGTAGCCCAGGCTGGTCTCGAACTCTCACCAATCCTCCTGCCTCAGCCTCCCTAGTGCTGGGATTACAGGCATGCGCCACCAAGCCCGGCTCTCTCCTATCTTTCTTAAACACTACAGTAGAAAGTCCCCAAGTTCTATCATGTTATCACTTCAACTTTTTAGTGTCTCTAACCTATTATGCCTTTTCCATGGTTTCAGACCCTATTGATTTCTTAAGCTGCTACAGCATTTCCTTTTAGACTTCCAGGTCCTCAGTGTTTCTCTTTCTCTACTCTTGTTCATGTAGTATTGCCAGGTTCCTATTCTTAACAGTACCCTGGTCACAGTATACTCCTTCTTAAAAATTTTAGATGACAGACTTGTTGGAGTCTTTATCAGAATCACAGTGACTGTAGATAACAACATAATGACTCTAAAAATCATATGAAGTACAAGGAAACCCAAAAAGCATAAATGACTTGACTGCAAATAAGATCAAATAAGAGATGCCTTTAATACCTGATATGGGGACTGATAAGGATTATGTAGCAGTACTGATAAGGATTATATAGCACCAGTATAAAGATCAGACACATCAACCCAGGGAATAGAACTAGAAGTCGAGAAAAAAGGGCTTGCACTGAATTTAACACAGATGCCAAGATGATTCCGTAACAGAAAGAATATTCTCTTCAACAAAAGATGCTGAAATGATTATTTATTCACATGCAAAAGCATGAAGGTAGAGCCATAACATACAAGCACAGGCAAAAGTTAATGCAAAATCAACCAAAGATCTAATTATGAGAACAAAAGCTATAAAATTTATAAAAGAAAACAAGTAAATCTTCTTGACCTTGTATTTCACAGTGAAATTTAAAGTATGACATTAAAACATAAACAACAAGCAGATTTTTATTTCATCAAAATTGAAATCTTCTGTGCTTCAGTTACTGTCAATAAAGTGAAAAGAGGAGAACCAATTTGCACTACAAGGTATCTGATAATAATTTAGTATCTGAAAATACATAAATGGCCTTTAAAACTCAGTTTAAAAAAACAGAATTTAAAAGTAGGCTAAGGATTCAATTAGACATAGCTCCAAAAATATATATATATGTGGTCAATACAAACAGGAAAAGATGTTCAACATCATTACATCAGGGGCATACATATGACAGTCATAATATTTCATTTTGACTAGCATGGTTGAAATGTGCAGGAAGTGAAACTCTCCAAACTCGACGGTGGGATCACACAATGATGCTGCTACTTAGGAAAAGAGTGAAGGAATTTTCTAAGAGGTAAAACATAGTTCTCATATGCCCCGGCAATACTATTGCCATAATCAAGAGAATTCACAGTCTATTTCCACACAAATCTTACATACGTTATTCATAATAGGCAAAAGTTATAAATATCTTGAATACTCATCATTGAATGATGCATAATTTGAGCTGTATATATACAATAAAATGATATTTGGCCTTTAAAAGAGTACTCATACATGCTACAACATGATTGAACCTTGAAAATATTATGTTACAGAAGGAAAAATAAATATATATATATATACTAAAAAAGTCTATAATATAATGGCTCTATTTATAGAAAATATCTAGCATAGGTAAATCTACAGAGACTAAGTCAATTACCATTGATTACGGCTGGGGACCGAGGAAGGGTAGGTATCAGTAGTGACAACGAATTCATAGAGTTTCTCTTTAGTGTAATAAAAATGTTCCAAAATTGACTGTGGGTATAACTGCACATACCTATGAAAATATTAAAAGCAATTCAACTATACACTTCAAATCAGTGAATTACATGGTATATACATTTTATTTCAATAAAGTTTTTTTTTAAAATATGACAAACTTTAGAAACCCCCTTCTTGTTCAATGAATAAAATCCAAACCACTTGGTTTGGCGTTCAAGTCACACCCTCTGTCATTATCATTTGAACACCAAGTACTATTGTATACTTTCCCATTCACAATTATTCATACATTGCCTGTAGCATCCTATCTTCATCTTTTTTCTGTTTCTTCTCCATGGGATTCACTCTCCCAACGCATCTTCATATGTATAACTTTAGCTTCTCTTACAAGGACAAGTTCGATTATTCCTTATTATGCCAACCCTTCCCTGTTCTCCAACTCTTACATAGTAGATTCTCAAAACATTTACTAATAATACAGGCAAGTAGTTCTCCCAGACGATGGATGCCTCTGCCAGAAGTCACCCTGTGTTTCAACTACAACTCTACTTCTTTTTTTCCTTTCTGGTCAGTCACAGCTGCAACTCAGGGCTCCCACCCTCCTGTGGCCCCCAAAGTTCCTGAGAATGGTTCCAAACTTCCACCCTCTGCTTCTCCTGAAACCCTGGCTGATGAAGAAAACAATGACATTACATTACTCCAGGGCCGCTGAATACAGTTGTGTAGGCTGTACACTTCACAACCCTAGTGGCGCCATTCAATTACAGTCCATGTGAATGGCACCCCTTCCTAGGGTTGTGCAGTGCATAGCCATTCGTTGTGCCCATGTTTGGAAACATACCTAGAATTTGGGAACAAAGCCAAAAAGATCACTCCATGAGAGAACCACTATAATTATATGGTTGTTGAGTAATAAACAATTTCCAAATCTTATCAGGAAGACATAAAAGAAACTCAGCAGAACCACATACAGCATACAAACAGCATTTATATGAAATTAAAAAACAGGAACATCTCAAGCAATGGTAAGAGAGTAGCACACACATTCTGGTCATACTACAAAGATTAGATGGACAGATAAAAAGGAAAAAAAATCATGCTGTGCACAGGTACAAATTCTCTATGATGAATGCAATCCTTATGTATATGTAATACATACTAATAAATGTCATTAATTTTTCAAAACTTGTATTACAAAGAGCTGTCACAGAATAAATTTTTAGAGAAAATTGTGGGGGAGGGGCAGTTCTCTGTGACCAACAATTCTATAATAGAGTTTCTCCCGTGATCCTTCGATGCGACTATATTCTTATTTTAGGTTAGTAAACAAGAACTGGTTTATTTGGCTTTGGGAATTTTGATCATAAAAAGGGCTAATAGACATAAGTGTTTCTGCCTTGATGTGCATCGGTCTCTCATCATCAGTCCTGTGACTGATCAATACGTCCTCTGTGAAGTTAGGGAATGTGACTCAGCCCATTATAATAAGAGTTCTGGGAGCCTAATAAAAACTAGGCCCTGAACCCACCAATCAAATGGTAGGCTTAGCTCCCATGGCAATACCACAGAAGCATAGACACCATCAAGTTCAGACAGAGCAACTATCAATTCCTTTGTCTGTTCCCCATCTAACACACAAACCACATGGAAAACTCTCCAAATTTGACAATGAGTTGGGCATGATAGTACATGCCTGCAATCCCAGCACTTGGAAGCCTGAAGCAGTAGGACTGCCGTGAGTTTGAGGATAACCTGTGCAATAATGCGAACTTCAGGGCCAGCCTGAAGCACACAGCAAGACTATAATTTTATATGTTAATATATAATTATACAAAATGGACACTGACAAAGGGCCAGAGATTTGGTCACAATCACAGGCAAACTGATAGTAGCCGGTTGTAAGACTGAATTTGTTTTTTCTTCTTATCCCCACCCCAGTGCATGCCCCCCTCTCACTTTGTTTTTTTTTTTTTTTTGTCTTTTTGAGACAGGGTCTCGTTATGCAGTTCAGGCTGACCTTGAGCTCACTTTTGTAGCCCAGGTTGGCCTCGAACTTGCACCGATCCACCTGCCTCAGCCTCCCAAGTGCTGGGATTACAGGCGTGCGCCACCACAACCGGCTCCCCCTCTCACTTTGATATTTGCTCTAGCATATTTCTTTCCACTTCTTCCACCTTTTCCAGATATTTCTTGCATAGTCTACCCAAATTTACCCCTCCTTCTCTGAACTTATCAGTACTTATCAGTACTATTTACTCATGTCCTCCATCTTTATCCGCAGGGGATACAAGAACCCCAGCAGAAGCCTGATACTGCAAACACTGCCAAATCCGATATAGATACCATTTTGCCCTATGCATACATGCACACCTATAATGAACATTAGCTCAACTAGGCACCATAAAAGACCAAAAACAGTATCTGACAATTAAGTAGAACAATTATACTAATATACCATAATGACAGTTATCCAGATCTGATAGTGGAGATGGCTAGTTAAGTATAGATGATAGAATATATCATGTAGAAAGGCTGAAAATTTCTGGACAGGACAGAACATGACAGCCTGGGCAGGAATGAACAGTACAGTCCATGATTTTTATCTTGCTACCCAGAACAGAACATCATTTAAAACTTATGAATTATTTATTTCTAGAACTTTCCACTTAATATTCTTTGGACCAAAACTGACTGAGCTTAACAAACCGTTGAAAACAAAACTGTGAAGAGAGGACAGTATTGTAATTTTTAGATTAGTCTCCAACTGTTGTTGATAGTGGCACCTATCTCTATTGCATATTATGTGCCTGCCACAAAGTCAGCACCTTGCGTATATTTTTCCTGTACTCCTCATAACAATTCTATTATGTAAGTTTACAGTCCTTCCCATTTACATATAAGGGAATTGAAGTGCAGAAAGGCTAAGTAACTTGCTTAAAGTCACAAAGCTAATAAGTAGATGAAAGACATAGATCTGGACCCCAGAACTGTCTGATTCTACTACCACGGTTATAGCCAATGCAGTCACCAGCCGATATACAGGACACACTGTTTACATAAAAAGATCATTTGTCTTTTGTGGAGTTCCCTCTGGCGCCTTGACTCATGGGATTAGATACAGAGAAGCCCCTGAGACACACATGCCAGTGTGCCTTTGCACTCTGGCCAGAATCCCACGTGGGACACAGCTGGAAGCAAAGAGAAGAGGGCACAGTGAGCAAAAAGAGGCTTGGCCTTTCAGTGAGCCACAGGAGTCCTCCTCCTCTGACCCATTTAAGAGAGATCATGCTGCTGCCTTGACCTCAATCCCAGAAAAATATTTAGAGCACGATGACCTGGTTGCCTTGAAACACTTCAAGAAAACTCTGAAGTAACAGGGCCTAGGCCAATCTGTGGGAGGTATGGCTGATGTCCAGTTCTCTACAGAAAGGCGACCAAAGGTGTCACGCTTGCAGCCACACTGGCCAGCTAATGTTTGTAGAACTCTGCCACCAAAAGGCTAGCTGTGTGACTGTGTAGCTGGTGAAATTTTTTAGGGAGTCGTGAACAGGTCATAAAGTGCGATTATAATCCCAGCGCTATGAAGCGGGTGAATCACTACAAGTTGGAATGAGTTCAAGTGTAGCCTGAATTGCATTGCAAGACCCCATCTCAAAAAGACAAAAAATTTAAAAAAATGGATTTGATCTGTTTGTACCAAATAGGAAAACATAATCAAAATATTTCAAAAATAAAAAGTACAAGCACCACCATATGAGTTGATTTTTATGACATGAGAATATCAAATGTTTGTCATATGTGGAGGGAAAATATGCTTTTAGTGCTTACCTCTAGAGGCTCGGCTTCTATGGGATCTTTATTTGCTATAAATCCTGCAGTAGTTTCAGGTTTGCATTATGAATAGCATGTACTTATTTTACATTAAAAATACTTTAAGACAACTTCACAAAATAAACATGAAGCATAACTGTGGACATGAAAAAGGAGCAGCCTGAAGTTGGAGTAGGTCAAAATCCCACACTGTTCTGACCAAGGTCCGATGAAGAGAATGCTAGCACTGATTCTCCACGGAGATAATCCTTCAGTTACTCAACAGGTATATTTTAATCCCTGACACTGTGTCGACACACATTCACAGTCCAGATGTCATACCAGCTGAGATGATACCTGTCTTTTGTAAGAACCACTAATGACAGCAGGTCACATTGAGCCTCTTTAACTCATCAATGGTGGTTCTCCTATCTTCCAGGCAGTAAAAGTTAACACATGGAAAAGCTGATTGTATTTCTTCTCCAACTATCTAAAACAGATCCCAATCCTGCTTGGCTTTCTATAACATGGAGCTGTTCTAAAGCCTGAATGTATGGATGGATGTTCATATATCTAATATACATGAATATATATATATATATATATATATATATATATATATATAGTAACATTTGTACATTTTATTTTATTTATTTTATGTTTTTTTTCTTGTTTCAGAACTTTTGTTTATTTATTTTTATGGCCGGCTCAGCCTGCCCTGAGGGCAGGGCTGGCGCAGCATGTGGTGCCGGGGATCGAACCACGGTCCCTGCAGCTGCCTAAACTTTCCTAAGCTGGTGCTTTAGACCATTGAGCCATCCTGCCAGGCCCACATTTGTACATTTTAGACATACATAATAACACATTCATCATAGGAAATTTGTACATGATATATCTTGATTCTTTTTTTTTCTGATTCCTCTGCCCCTCTCTTTAACTGTTTTCCTCCTTTATAATTATTTCCATTTTTTCTTCTATTCTTGTTTTGTTCATTTTCTCTTTTGTGTTCCTTTTCCTCCTCCCTAGTTCCCCTTCCTACTTGAATATTTCTATTACTTGAACAATATCTATTGAACTACTTGAACTACTTGAACAATATCTATTATATATTTTTGTCCTTATTTCCACTTTCAGTTTCTTATACCACAGAAATGATTGGACATTTACATCGTGTATGTTTGACTTATTTCATTTAAGAATATGGTGTCAAGGGCTGGGGAGAGTGCTTAGTGGCATAAGCACCTGCCTTATAGGTGTAAGGTCTTGAAAACAATATCCAATACAAATACATTTAAAAATTAAAAATTAAGAATAAATAAAAAGAAAAAGGACAAGGGAAAACAATAAGGTTTACTGACAGGAACAGTTAATGTTTAATTGCTTGATCAATCTTGCATGCCTATATCTGGTAATCTGAGTAACAAATTTATGATAATAATATGTAATATAGCAGCCATTGTTGATTTTCTATTCTTGTTTAGAAATCCCGTAGCATTTTTATTCTTCTATGATGCTTTGTTTTTGTCATTGTTCTTGTTGTTGGTTTTTTTTTCCTCTTTAAAATAAAAAAGGGATATGGTCACAAGGTGCACCTATTTACTAAAAATGTCTCCCATTCATTCTTCCTGAAAGCAGAGTAGGCAAAGTAGTATTTTACTGTATGTTTTTGAAAACCATCATCAGTTGATGGACATTTAGGCTATTTCCAAGACTTTGCTATTACAACTGTGCTGCTATAAACATGGGCGTGCACATATTGCTGTGCTGTGATGTCTTTTAATTCTTTTGAGAAGATACACAGAAGATAGCTTGGTCAAACAAAACCTCTCATTGTAGTTTTTTGGGGGAATCTCCTCACAGATTTCCATATCAGTTGCATGAGTCTACACTTCCACTCACAGTGGAGAAATGTGCCCTTTTCGCAGTATGTTATTGGTTTTCTTTCTTTCTTTCTTTCTTTCTTTCTTTCTTTCTTTCTTTCTTTCTTTCTTTCTTTCTTTCTTTCTTTCTTTCTCTCTTTGTTACTGGAGATTGGACTCATGATCTTGCACTTGCCAGGCAAGCACTTATTCTACTGAGCTATTTCCCCAAACCCTGGTTGATTTCTTGACAACAGATAATTGATAATTTTATGATTTCTGGAATGATACAAGATCTCAAGGTTATAATTTGCCTCTCTTGAATGACCAGTGATGTTGAATAGTTTTTCATGTTATACTATTTCTACTTCATCTGAGAAGTATCTGTTAATTTTAGGTGAACATTTATGTATTAGGTCTTTAAATCTGGGGGTTCTGATTTGAGTTCTTTATATATTATAGATATCAGTCCTTTGAGTAAGAGCTGGGAGGGGAAATCTTTTCCCACTCTGTGTTGTCTTCACTGTTTTTTTTTAATTTATTGTTTTATTTGGTACAGGGTCTCACTACACAGCTTGGAATCATAGTGATCCTCCTGTCTCAGCCTCTCCAGCAATGGGATTACAGGTGTGCACTATCACACCCAGTCTCTTCCCTCTGTTAATGATTTCTTTTCGCTGTGCACAAACTTTTAATAAGATGAGATCAAAATTCTTGATACTTTGTAATATTCTCCCTACAACTGGGCTTTTGTTGATAAAGTAAGTCTTTGCCTATCCCTTTGTCTTCAAGAGTTCTACATATTTTCTCTTTCATCGGATTGTTTTTGTCTTAATATTTATATCTTTGATCCATTTGGATTTTAGTTTCATGTATAGCAGTAGGTGAGGGTATAGTTTTAGTCTAAACCTTAATGTATTAAAGTCACCTAGAGTTTTATTTTAAAAATATCTCCTCAAGATCCTTACTCATCAAGTTAAGGCTGGGGATTAGTACTCCAAAATGCTTAATATCATTTCAGTGTATCACTAGGTTTGCAAATCTGTTCTACATGCTAATTAATACCCTATCACCCTGTCATTATATTTAAAAATCTCCTTTAAGCAATATATTCCCCTCAAAGAAAAGCAGGCCAAAGAAGTCTGTACTCATGATGACAAACTGGGAGCAAAGTAACATGTCTTCTATTATTTGAAACCGAAGGAAGCAGAAAACATAAAGTGGAGAGGTCTCAAAGCCTTCTCTGAAGCATGGAAATGAGAGCACAAAGATGGCCTATGGGAGAGTTTGTGAGTGTTCGTCATAAAACTCTGGTTTCACCTCCCAACTCGGGTATCCTGACATAGATGCTCTACAGACTGAAGGCAATCCATGTTTAGATAATGAAATCCTTTAAAAAAATCCACTTTCTCCTTAATTTAAATTATGAAAAAAAATGATGTCTCTTTTTGCAGAAGTTACAAGCCAATATTTTCCCTCTAAGTGTGCTCTCTCTTCCCACCTGTACCTGACCAAATTGCAAAACATAATGATAACGAAACATTAAATGTTCATGTGCTTGGATTTTTTTTTTAATGTTCTTCCTCTGCCTGTGCTTTGCCCCTAGAGTCTGGGATTTGTTCCCAACCAGGGAAGTGCTAAGAAGGATAAAAGGGCCAGGGATGCTTCATACTGAAAGCTACAGAGTTGGGTCTTTTGTCTTCTTTTTAGGTAGGACTATTCTAAAAACCAGACATCAAAAAGAAAATTCAGCTGGCAATGAGATGGAATTGAAAAAAAAATGTGATGAGGCATAAATGAAAAACAAAAAGAAAAGAGCCTTTTTGTACCAGAAGGGTTATTTTCTGAAAACCGCCTCAAATTACAGCACTTTCCACATTTACTTCACTCCAGGGAGCTTCCCATTGTAGCTACCACCATAATGCATTTTGCAACATGTTATGAGGAGACACTGAGACAGAGGAAAATGGCCCAGAGTGTGATAGTCTGGCAGCCCTGAGGGGGAAGGAAACATGTAGTTCCAAGAAGGGTCCCTTTAGACTCAGTGTGTTCCCTCAGCACAGACAGGCAAGAGTTTACTCACAATGGAATTAAAGGTGTATACAAGAGAAGCTGTGACAGAGCAAACCATTCCTGGTTTGTGGGAATTCAAAAGCACATACATAGTAGCTTTCCTTAAAAAGTTGCAATGAATGATATTTCCTTTACTGTACATTATGTACAGTATATGTCTATTAGCCTATAAAGATTTCATGGCTCCTTGGTAGAAGGATGTTTGTCATCATAAGCCAATGATCTTTGGAATTGGTCATCTGAAAGCTTTTTTTCTTCACTACAAGAACTAAGCAGCTTAATAGAAGTATCTTGGAGTATGTCCTAATGGAAGCCAAGTGTTAAGGTAAGCTGTGCCATCCCCCTAATAGAGACAATTAGCTCTCAGTCCAAGTCTTGTACCTAGAAAAGTTCTGTGTTCCTTTCTTCACTAGTGATGCACTTAAAATTCTTCTCATTGAATGAATTTTTCTCCTAAATTCTTTTGAACTCTACTAATGTGATCCACTGGGGTGTATATAATCCACTCTTCTGAAGATTTTATTCTGAACAAGTGAAATTCCCAACAGTCACAATAAGAAAGAAACATTACACAACAGATTCTGAAGGTACATGGTGAGTACCCATTACCCAAAATATTGGGGGCCAAAACTATTTCCAATTTCAGAGTTTTTCAGATTTTGGAATATAAGTTTAGAGTTTACTTCCTAATTTGAAAATTTAATATCTTAAATCCAAAATGTCTCATTAATCTGCTTTTTAGCTGATGTTATGCATAGTATTTTCCCACTCAAAATTATTTTTAATTGTATGCATTTATAGAGTATGATAACTGATACACTGCAAAATGATCATACCAGAATAATTAACATTCCATCTCATTATACATTTATTGTTTTTTTTATTGGTATATCTTAAATGTTTTCTAGTTTTTCAAGAAAATGTATTTTAAAATGAGCATAGCTACACATAGTGGCATATGTCTGCAATCTCCACTCTGCAGGAGGCTGAGGCAAGAGCATCACAAGTCTGAGTGCAGCATGGGAAATTTAGTGACACCCTGTATCAAAATAAAAAATAAAAAGGGCTAAGCATGTAGCTCAGTGCAAAGGCTATAGGTTTAATCCCCAGCACTACAAAAGCACATGGGAATGATCTAGGTATTATGCTTTAGGTCTAAAAATGTCTCCCAAAGGTCTCCTGTGTCTAGAGGTGGCACTGGATCAGGTGACAGAGGTCTCCTGTGATCGTCACCCAGAAAGGCACATTCTTGTCACTGGCTCCTCACTTCTCTGTTTTCTGGCCACACTGAGATAGGCAGCCATCCTCTGCAATACCCTTATACCATGCCTTGGAGCCAGCTGACTGTGAAGTGAACCCATTGAACCTGCAAGACAGAATAAATCCCCCTCTCTTAGGTTGTGTGCCCCTGCTTCATATTTAGTCCAGGCACCAGGACAAAAGTGACTAATACAGCGGTGCATATTAATTTCATCCAAACCATTCTCATTTTAGTATATGTGCCACCAAAATGAACTCTAAATCTCAGAGACTTGAAAATTTCTTTATATTCTATTACATTCTTGTTGCTATGAATTATGAAATTTCAGATTTCTGATTTTCAGATTGTGATGCTCAGCCTGAACGAGGTAATTTTTTAAGCCAGATCAACAAAAACCTTCTCTAAAATCTACAGGAGCTACATAAACTACAGTATTCATGTAAATAATAGAAGCATTGTAAATAATACCAACATTTAACAAAGCACATGCTTATTAAACAGTAAGTGGTTTAGATTGTTCCAGGTAGTGAATACCAACTACACAATTATGTTTTATAATTGTTGTAGACATAGAATCTTTGAAAAGTGAAAAGCCATGCTCTACATATAAACACCTTAAGAAGCACATTGGGTAAGCTATATTGCTTTAGTTTGCCTCTAGGTGTAGCATGGAATGAAGTAAGCCTAACTTAAGGAAGTCATATTCTGTGTTGTTTCACTGTCTTCAGTCTATGTCCCAAGTTCTGATCCTGGTCAAGTGATTTGAGAATTCTTCAAAGATCCCTAGAAGGATAAACTGTTCCAGTGTATTCTGATTTCATTTTTAGAAATATATATCTCGAAAAGTAAATATAATAGCCCAGAAGTCAGAAAGCCCTGTTCCTAATCCCAGAAAAGCTAATTAAATGAAGGACTAATTACTTTCCTGTCACTATGACATAATATTCAACACCTGCAACTTAAAGGAGGAGAAGTTTAGTTGGCTGATTGTTTCAGAGGATTCAGTACATCACTGGTTGGCTTCCACACAGAAAGAACACAGTGCAAAGTTATGTAGAGAAAGGCTGCTCAACCAATGAGAGCCAGGAAAGAGAAGGAGATGGGAAGAACAGGGACGAGGGTTTATCATTCCAGGTTGCACCTTCAATGACCCAACTCCAACCAGGCCCACCCCTTAACAGTATATTCCGCCATAAATTCATCATTTAATCTATTGATGTGTATCGTACCCCATGGTCCACTCATCTTGCAAAGCCTCCACCTCTAAACACACGAGATTTTGGGAGAGGACATTTTAAATTTAAACCATAAAAAGCAAAAAAAGAAAACTGTCTAGTTGATATCTAAGAGCTTGCATCTGTAAAAGAAGAAGGGTAAATTAGATTTGAAGTTCTCGGGCTGGTTTTAATCCTAAAAGAGCTGCTAATGAAAGTATGCACTTGGTCAAAAAAGCAACTCTCTTGAAATGTGAGAGCCTACATGTGGAAAAGAAGAGGGTTAGACTAGATTCAGAATTCTCAGCAGTCTGCCAGCTCATGAGACTGTCCTATGAAGCAAGAGACGAGGCAACTTAATTTATAATAAACAATAAAATAGCAAAAGTTGAGGGGCCCGGCAGGATGGCTCAGTGGTCTAAAGCGCCTGCTTAGGAAAGCTTACATGGCTTTAGGGACTGTGGTTAGATCCCTGGCACCACATGCTGCGCCAGCCCCGCCCTCAGGGTAGGCTGAGCCTGCCATAAAAATAAATAAATAAACAAACAAAAGTTCTGAAACAAGAAAAAAATAACATAAAATAAAATTTAAAAATATAGCAAAAGTTGGAAAGTATTTGCATATATACTTTTCATGACAATGACACCCTTTTTCATTTGTATTCTTACTTTCTTGTGTCAAAAATACTTGAACTATAGTAATAGTTGTTAGAAATTCTGAATAAATATTATCTTATCAATATGGACTACAGTTCAGCCTGTCAAGTTATAAAGATCAATCTTCTAATATCTCCAAAAAGGTTGAGAGCCTCTGGATTTGATCATTTAGCCACTTGCCACGTAGTCACCTGCCAGACACTATGCTAAGTGCTGGGGATATTATAACAAATCACTCAGATAAGGTCTTTGCATTTGTTGGATATTCTGTCCAAGAAAAATGACATAAAGCATGTAAATCACATTCTAATAAAAACTGTAATCACAGTTTTAAAAGCCTGAAACAGACCCCAGTTATGCAGGGAATGGGGTGGTATTTCCAGGCAGAAGGAATCCTACGGGAAAAGGCCTTAAACAGTCCAGAGCTTACAAAGGCACACTCAGGGCATACAAGTTACTCCCTTCTGCCTGGATAAAGTACCAAAGGAAACCTGATGTGAAATGATATTGGTGGTAGACATACTAGCACCACCTTTAATCACAGAACTAAGAAAGCGGAGGCAGAAGTATTATAAATTCAATACCCTGTCTCTAAATTTAGAAAAAGAAAACAAAAAAGGGCCACAGATGTATCTCAATGAGAAGGTTCTGGATTAAAAAAACAGCACAGCAAACCACAACAATAATCAAACAAAAGCTGCTAGAGAGGTGAGCAGAAGTCAGCATGACTCGAAGCCTAGGAGGCCATATAAGGGAATTTTAATTATTCCTTCCAGTAACAATCCCTCTAATTCTGTTCATAAGTAAAGCTGCGATGTGTGCCCAGATCTGAGGTCTGAGACCTGATGTTTTGCCCATCATAAATACTGTTAGGAATTCTGGGGCAAGGAAGAAAGGACTGTCCTTTTATGCAGTTCACATTAAATGAGTTTTTGCCTGCTGGCCTAGAAGCCCAATCCTTGACAAATATATGTTTTCCACAGGAAAATGTAATGTAAATTCTAAACAGACTTCCAAAGAAAGTTGTGGAATAAAATTCATTCAGTAGTTGCTGTGAGATGGGCATCGCACTGCACAACTGTATTCCTCAAATGTGAGGCTAAGGCAGGAAGACTGGTGAGTTTGAGGCCAGCCTGGGCTACGTAATTAGTTCAAGGCCAGCCTGGACCATATAGTGAGATATTGTCTCAAAAGTTAGGAAAGAGTTTGCTGGGGAATATCTAGAAAGCAATGAAACACAGAATCATACATTACTCCATAGAAATAACATTTTTAAAACATATTATGGCTGGCTCAGCCTGTGCTGGGGCAGGGAATAGAGAATTATCCTTTTATGCAGTTCACATTAAGTGGGTTTTTGGCTGCTGGACTAGGAATTTAGGCCAGCATGTGGTGCAAGGGATCAAACCACAGTCCCTCCAGTTGCCTAAGCTTGCCTAAGCAAGCACTTTAGACTGCTGAGCCATCTCACTGGCCGATACAAAGAGCATTTGAAAAAAAAGAACACAATAAGCAATCTCTTAAATACAATATTCTCTTTTTGATTAATAGGATTATGTTAGTACAACCACTGAATGATTTTTGTGACTAGCACAAACCCCCAATATCTGAGATATGAGAGGCAAATTTCAGTCTAAATAATTATAATATCAAAAAGAGAACATGATATGCTCACTGGGGGAGAAAACAAGAATGTAATCCAACTGTGCAACTTACATATAAACTTCTTGTACCCTTATTCAATCAACTATGAATTACTCAAGCATTAATTCAACAAAGATTTTGAGTGCTATGTGTCATCTAACTTTGCATGTGACATCTACATTCTTCTTTACCTCCCTTTCAATAAGGAGTCCTTAGCCATATGCATTTAGAAAAACACCCTCTGACATTTGGAATGTCCCATTTTTCTCTTCCCATTGGCTCTATTATTAGGGACTCTCACAGAAGTATTGGTCATGTCCCAGAAGCACTGTCCAAGTACACAGCAGTCCATCTCAAAGGTAAGTGTACATAATTATCACCTGGAGAGGAATGAGTTAACTACACAGCCCCAGGGTAACTCCTCCCTATGCCTGTGATCTCTGGGTTCAACAGGTGTGAAGTAGGGCTCAGGAATCAACATTCTAAGTAATCACACACAATGAGTCTGAGGCAAATAGATCAAAAACCATAGTCTGAGAACTACAACTGTGCATATTTAGCTGACTTATAAATCCTGAATGGAGAATGGTTGTGGAGGCCCTCTCATTAATCTGTGCTAATCAGAAAGTTGGGTAGCACTGATGTAGAACACAAACACAAAGAGAATACAACAGATAGGAACAAAATTGTATCCTAGGCAATACTATTGTCCTCTGCTCTATTTTTTTTTTTTGGACAAATTGACATATTTTTATTTAACCAAACAAATTGGCTTTGCCAGCTTTTACCAGCAGAGTAATCCCTTACAGACATTACAAAATTACAGACATTATAAAAGGAACTCAGACAGGGAGCATTTAGAAAGATTAAAACTGAGAGAAGACATATTAAATTGCTTGCGACTGGTCTAGCTTGTTTTAGCTCACTTATGCCTTCTAGTTATTTCTATTGGTGAGGCTGATTCTGCAGTGGCAGGAAAGAGAGGCCATGTTGGGGCAGTTTTCTAGTGTCACATGAATGGTTTCCTCTAATACATAAATAATCAAGAGCTAACTGAAAAGAGGAGTAAATGAAAGGCAAATACTTGACTGAGGGGTTAAACAGAATAAAGGAGATCCTCTGTCAGTTGAAAGTTGTGAGATGATAAATGAATAATCAGGATCTCTGCCTCTTCTCATTTGTACTGTTTGCCAGGAACACAGAGCTGAAGCCCACAGTCTACACTGAGGTTAAGAAAATTAATCAGGTGCCTGTGTTTTTCCACTGCTTCCCCTAATACCTACAAGCATTTTCAGCACCTAAATATTAACCTTAAATGTTAATGGTTGTTGACTCAATGCAGAGGTCTACAACTGCAAAGAAAGGAACTTAAACTTGAAGTGTTTTTGTTAGGAAATAGAGTCTCAATAGAGCTAGCTCAAGAAAAGGGAGGTTATGTAGAAAGAAAGAAAGAAAGAAAGAAAGAAAGAAAGAAAGAAAGAAAGAAAGAAAGAAAGAAAAGAAAAGAAAAGAAAAGAAAAGAAAAGAAAAGAAAAGAAAACCCCATGAGAATACTATGGCAAGATCAACTTGGCTTCAGAAATGAAAGTGGCTCTGGGTTCATGGTGGCTCTGGGGAACAGCACCTCTGTGTTTCTCAGCCTCTCCGCTCCTCCCTTACCAGCTCTCTTTCTCTACTCATGGTATCTGTCTCCTGCAAGCAAGAGCTTAGATGTAGCCACTATGACTGCTTGCCCCCTCATCTTTTGACTCTTGCTGCTATAGCTAACTGCCTTATTTAGTCTTCCAGTTTCCTAATTCTAGTTTCCTAGAAGAGGAATATAAGTGGATCAGCTATTGTTATCAAGCTCATGTCACTCTCCAGGCAAAAAATGGGCTGTCAAATGCACAAGGGGCCCAATGTTAATCCAGCAAACTGAGTCCAGGAAGGTAGGGTCTCTGGCACGATTCGTATCCCCCAGCATAGCTATATAGAGAAGTTCACCTCACAGAGATATAGTGAAGACACAGCAAGGTTTATGCATTACAAGCATACTTTGAAAAGCAATAATGATTCTATTCATAAGCATCATATACCCATAATATTACTTTTTATGGTGATGGGCATAGAACCCAGACAGCATGTCAAGCAAGAGCTCTACCACTGAGCCAAATTCTACCTCCTTAATTAAGATAAATGCTAGACCTGACAGCAACCTGAAAGCTTTCTCCCCCTGCCTTCTATTAACCCAACTTTTATAAACTAGTAATAGAATCTAAACGTATTTATTCCAGGAGAAAGCACCATGCTTTCAGCTCACTTGGTAAAGAGGGAAAGACAGAGCATAAGACACACAAATACTGATAAAGTGACACCACCAGCCTTTAGCCTATCTCTTTTAAACCATTCAGTCAGTTTGCTTTATAGGCCACAGTCATCTTATCTTCCTCTAAGTTTCACCAAGCCCTTGTGAGGTCAGTGCCCAATGTTAACTAAAACAAGGAAAGCAGCACCACAAACCAACAGATGACAATTGAGAGCTTATCATTCTTGGAATGCTTCATTCCCTGGAGAGATAGATGCCAGAGAATAAATCACACTATTCTGACAGTCACCTAATGGTAGCTGCCAATAGTTTCACTATTCTTGGTTAACTCTTCCCCCAGATAGTCTATTCATATATCAACTCCTTCTTGCAGCAATAATAAATGTCACATGTGGATTTTGGATGGAAAAATCACTCAGGACAAAGGAGAAAAAGAAACACTGACAACCATTGAGAATTCACAAATCAGAACAAGAAAATCTATTGGTGACTATCACACAAGACTAAAAACAAATCCGGAGAGATATAAAACTTATACCTGGGAGTGATGTACATACCTCTAATACCAACATTCTGGAAGGCTGAAGCAGCAGCATTGCAAACTTAAACACATCCTGGGAAACTTAACCACTTAGCTAATCCCTGTCTCAAAACACAGGTTAAAGGGGGCAGGGTACAGCTTAGTGTAAAAGACCTGGGACCAAAAAGAGTACATTAAAATAATTTTTTCTTTAAAAAGGTGCTTTTTAGTTTTCACTTCCAATTTCAAGAGGTTTTAGGGAAGCTGGAAGATAGAAAATAACAAAGAAATATTCCCGTGACTGTATAATAGTGAGAATTTGGGAAGTAGATCACACTAATGTGACAGAAGATGGGGAAGTACACGGGCCAAGTGCACAAGCCCTGGAACTGGTTACATGTTTCTCCCATACTACCAACTTGTTCTACTTCCTCCGGGGTTCAATGATTACGTCTGTTAAATACTTGTAACATGTCTAGCACATGTGTTCCATAATCGGTAGCCATACTTCTATTGCTGTAATTAAAAATAAAGTGTCGTAATTAGAAAAGAATTTTCTTTTAGCGATAATGTCTATAATTTAATTTAATTTAAAATACTTTCAGTACAGATATCAGGTTGTGTGTGTGTGTGTGTGTGTGTGTGTGTGTGTGTGTGTGTGTTGTGTGTTTCTTTGTATGTTAGTCTTACTGTATACTATGGAGTCATCTGTGCTGTTTGGGGAACCCTACATCATGTACTAGAAAAGTTGACTGGTTATACATTATTGTAGTTTGTATCTAGTTGTCCCCCAAAAGCCTCATGTAAATCATGAGGCTGTCAAGCACGTAGCTCCAGGGGGCAGGGGGATGTGTGGCCAAGAGAGGCACGAACCATTAAACTGACAGCAAGTGCTGCCAGAGGTTTCCGCCCCTCCAGGCGGCAGCCTCTGGAGTTATGGAGCAGATCATCCTAGACAGGGTGGCACACCAGCCTCTCTTCCCGATCCTCTAAAGTGGGGGCAGCATCTTGAAACCTCCAGTAACTGTGAGCTAAATAAACCTTTCCTTTTCTAAGCTTGTGTGTCAGGTATTTGTCCCAGCAACGAGAGAAAAGTAACAAAGACATACATCTTCCCAATTCTCTTATTATTTTCGTGAGGAGAGACTAGTAGCTTGAAGTAAACTATAGTGATCAGCAAAGGCTATACAGTGAAGCTTTAAACATTTGCCAGAGTATTATTGTTAACATCTCAAGAATCCTAATTAAGAATATGCACTCTATGGGTGATTAGTTGAGAAACTGAAATCTAATGAAAAACACAATCTGGAACTACTACAAATAATAAATGAGAACACATACACACATTTAAAAACTCATAACAGATGGCACAGAGAAATGGTCTACTTTCCCATTCTGGCTATATGCAATACTGGGTGTCAGAAAATAGGCACTGCTTTACACATTCATGAGGCCATGCTACTTAAGAGTTGTTGTACAGGTACATTCCCATTTCAGCCTCCACTTGACCACATACCTTATTCAAAGACTCACCATCAGATTTCACAATTGAGATTCAAGAAAAAAGATGGCATTCAGTAATAGCACTTCTTTAAATCAAGATGAACCTTAGGGCCCCACTAACCAGGTTTCGTATGTGGCCACTGGCCACAGAGGCATATGGTTAGCTTCTGCTCAGGGCAGGAGCCCAAGTAGCAGGTATCCCCACAGAGTGGATGTGCATAGAAGAAAACACATTTCAATGAAGACAGAAACCAGTACAAGGAACTAAATGGTCAATTCATTCAGTTCTTTCTTATTTGTATTAAATCATATTACCTGTACTCTGTCATGGGAAGTGACTCTACATACCTACCTAAAATAGAGAGAAAGGCTGCTAGGAATCCCCACACTAATTGAACAGTTCCTACAACAGCGGAGCTTTAAGTCTCTGGAGATATAGATCAAGAGAGACTATGGCAGTGGTTCTATTTCTTTAGTGTGTTTTGAAAGGTTTGTGCTTAGACCTGCCACTAAAAGGAAGTTGTAACCTAAAAACTAGATTTTTTGAATCTATATATATATATATATATATATATATATATATATATATGCATATATAATTCAATATGTGTATATATTGAATATATTTAACAACTACTGATTTAAAGGTCATAACTCATATTTACAAAAGGACTGTCTAAGAGGATCTCTGCAGACTTCCTTGGTTTTTGTCACCTGCCTTTCTACACTTTATAGGATGTGACATAGATTTTTATCATGAGCAATTTTCAAGAGCATGGTACAACCCTATCTTTGCTAAAATTCCTGTTATTAAAGTTAACATAATACCCCCTCAGATTCACTCTTGCTCTGAGCACACCTCTCAGAAATGTTAGCTTAGCCTATTAAAAAATAATAATAATAAGACTTAAATCCAGACCTACTGAATACCCACAGCACAAATTTGCAAAGTGAAAGGTGCATAAAGGACATTGAGGGTATAATTGATTTCTGATAGTATTTCAAAACATTAAGAAAACAACTAGAAAGTTTTCCTTAAAGTCAGATTAAAAGCTCTTTGCAGGCTGCAGGACCATATTCCAAATATAGAACACACAGGTCCTCTTACACACAAAAAAAATATATCCCAAACCATTTCAAAAAATCAAGGCCACCTTCCTAAGAAAGACTCCTGAAAATACCAGCAGAAGGATTTACTACCCATCTATTCCCTCACCTTTACCCTTCCACAGAGTAGAAACTTTCGGAAAGGGCATGGCGGCCATAAATTTCCTTGGTGAAGGAATTCCTAACCTGTGGCCCACAAGCAGTTTGCCTTCTTTTATTTTGGAACATAATAATAAAAATAAAAAATGAAGTTTGTTAGGTATATATGTTTACTATGTTATATATTTTATATCCAGCCCAAGGCAATTCTTCTTCACTCTGTAGGCCCCAGGGAAGCCAAAAGAGTGGATACACCTGACAGATGCTGCTTTACTCATCTGACACCCAGGAATCTTTTTCTCTGTCCAGAAAAATCTAACGTACATCCTTCATAGCCAGTTTTTATTGCTCAGAGAATATGTACTTTGAGTTTCAGGGAGATGAAAGCAAGCTAACTAAGGAATGAGGAAAAGGACAGTGGATCTGCAAGCTCAACCTTGTACTTAGGACATGTGCTGCCTTCATCGCAACAACAAACTGCCCTTTATTCAGTCCTTACTAGGTCCCAGGAACTTTATTAGACACTCTCTAACCCTGCTAAAGCATTACAAGAAAAAAAATACAAAACAGGCATTATTGTACCCATTTTACAAATGTAAACTAAGGTTCAAATGAATACAGAAATGTGCCCAAGCTCAGAAGTAACAAAAGGCAGAACCAAAATTTAAATTCAGCAGTATCTGATTCTACTGTCTAACGAAACTAGCCGGAACGATGTGCTATAATAATCTATATTCTTTGCTGGGGAGATAACTCAGCAGCATAAGTGCCTGCCTGGCAAGTGCAAGATCCTAAATTCAATCCTTGGTACAGAAAAAAAAAAGAAAAAAAGATTCTATGTTCCTTAACTTTCAACTATAGCACTTATCTGATCAGCAAAGATGCTATTCAAATATAATTGAGTGTTGCAAAACTGTTTAAGTGTACAGCTCTGGGTATTTTTGCATTTTATTTTTGTCCTCCTTCCTCACATTAAGTTAGGCAATAACTCTGCTGTTTTCTTTAATCAGACATTGCTCGAAAGCTGCTTCACTAAGCTGAGAGAGAAGTGCTCTCTCGGGAACACAAGTGAGGTGAGGCCTACACAAGGCTGCCTTTTCTCTTAGCGCCTAATTGTAAGCAGAAATGGAAGAGGCACTCAGCTCTCCATATAAGGTTTGATGACACATGGAGCTATAACCCAGGCCCCCAGGCCAGGGATTTCTGAAAACCTCCAGGTCTGATTTACCTCGAACATGTTTGTCCAAAATGGAGCTTTTTCCCAAGGTAGGCCATCTCCCTAAGTCACAAACTGGGAGCCACAAGCCATGGCTGATAGTACAGGGAGAACAGAGAACACGAGTGGCCATGTGAGCAGCAGGAGGAAAGAGAGAGTGCCTTTGACAGTGGTTTTCTTAAAAATGAGTACAGAGATTTTCAGGATAATGGCAGTTAATTATTAAGCCCATAATGCTAAAGTCATGACATAGTTATGGAAATACGAGCAATGTAATAAGGAAAGGATGACAGCAGTGAACAGTAGATAGGAGGAACATAAAATGTTCAGCCTAATTGAAAGCTTAAAAATAATACTCAACGTGTTCTCCTAACAAGAAAATTAGAAATTTGCTACTTGCCCTTAAAGAAAACAGGCTAAGTAGGAAGAGAATGGATGGGTTTGCAGTTTGTTTCTCAAGAGCAAAAGAGTCATGTAAGAGACACCTTTCATGGCACCAGGTCAGAGTCAGCAATGCTGCCTGTAGCAAAACTAGGAGACATTTCTCCTTCCCCTAACTGAGGCAATCATTCGCTAACACCCGTCAGTCACACACCACCAGCATTAGATCCTGATATGTTTGTGAACCACAGAGAAGTACCTAATGTAAAAATAAATCATTTGTGCTTTCCATTATAGATGTTTTTGATGGAGTTTAAAAATCACTCCTGTCAGTACTATCCTCTAAAGAAATCCCCAACTAATTCCCTGCCAGCATCCTGCACACGCCTGGCTGACGTGTCCTAGGCACACATCTCACCTCTCCTTCCTCTTGTCTTGAATTTTTGGCGACTTGCTGTTATGGACCATAACAAGTGCAAAAGTCTTTTTGGGGTTGCACTCCACCTTGATCCTACCAGTCTGGCTCCCTTTTCACTCAGCACAGATCTTAAGCTGGAGGCAGCTTCCGTTTTGTTCCCCCCCCACCCCGTGTGTGTGTGTGTGTGTGTGTGTGTGTGTGTGTATGTCTCCATGGTTCTATCAGCGTCTGGGCTGCTTCTCCAAAATTCCACGCAGTCACAACTTCAATGTTATTATAGGTTACTATAAATACTTTGTCCTCTTGACTAAAAAAAAAAATAATAGAGGGCTGTACCCTTTATACTGTATGACTCAACATTATCCCAGCTGGTAGCTGGTAGCTACCTGTGGGTATTCAAAGTATTAAAAATCAAACTGAATAAAAAATAAAATCCTCAGTATCTACATATCAAGTACACAATAGTCAAATGTGCCTAATAATTACTGTTAGCACACATATAAAAAATTTCTATTATCACTGAAGTTTCTACCAGACAGTCAAATACTACACCATATATGTAAGAGAATATCAGCCTTATGTGTACTAAAACTGCTTATCATCACTTGTTAAACCTGATCATCCAAATTTCATACAAAGGTGCGACTAGAACTTAAGGAGACAGCCCAATTTAAGTAACCAGTGAGGCATTTCGTATCAGTGACCTCAACTAGTTCTGCAAACATCACAGGTAATTGCAACATCACATTTGAAAGAAAAGGTAACAAGCAACAGACCTTAGAAACCTTTCAACAAAGTACTATTGTCAGTCTACTGTATACTAAGTTCTCTGCGAAGCTGTGAGAGTAAACACAAAGAAATCATGACCCAGTCCCTGCCCTGGGAATAAAGCCAGTACATACAAAACCATAAAAGTGGCAGAAAGGTAAGTGACATAAGAGAGGCACAAGCAGAGAGGTCATATCAACTGGGAGGAAAAGGGAGGGATGCATGGACTGTAGCTGAATTAAGAACCTAAATGGTGGGTCACAGAGATAGCTCAGCGAACTAAAGTGCGTGCTTTGAGAGAAAGCAGCCTGCGGGTGCACTGAGACAGTGGTTGAGACTGGTCATGGTGGCATGCACCAGTAATTCCAGCACTTGGGAGGCTAAAAACAGAATTATCACTATGAGTCTGATCTAGTAGTGAGACCCTGAACACCCTGTCCACCCTGTCCTAAATAAAGAAAAAAAAAAAAGAACCTAAATGATCACTAAGGTTAAGCAAAATTTTGACAGAATGTGCTAGAAAAATGCAACGTAGAAGCTGTATAAGTAAAAGGGGGATTGAGGGTTCAGGGTTGATTCATGGAAGAGTAAGTCGAAGACGTTATGACAACTAATAAACAATGATTTGAAAGTTTTCCAATAATGTTAATAATCAAAGAATTATATAATAACTTTAAAGACTTTTTAAAAAGATTTTACTTTAATATCTGATGTTGGCAAAGACAAGGTAGAACAGGTTCTCTCTGTTCTCGCTGCTGGTGGGAATGCAATGATGCCTTACCTTTTGGATAGCAACGTTAAGTTTCTTACCATTCATATTCTCTGGTTCAGTAATTCCACTTCAAAGAAAATGACCTAAGAAATAATGTGAAACACACACTTATGCACAAAGTTTTTAGAATGTTATTTGTAACTCAGGGAATAAAACAAAACTGATAAAGATTGATAAAGGTAGATAAAATCTAGTTTTAGAATAGAGTGTTATGAGATTCTTATGAATTATGCTTATGACAAATTTTAAATGATATTGACAGCACCCATGCCAATATATACTGTAGTAAGGACAATGTAACACAATATAAAGACAGGAAAAAAATAAGCAAAAATGCTAACACCTTGGTAGAAAAATCATGGGTGCTTTTCATTCTCTATGCTCTGAGTCAGGAAAGTAGTCTTAAAACCAAATCTGTGTCACTGATCAATTCGTGTTTTATTGGGACACAGCCACACACATTCATTTCCATACTATTATCTGTGGCTACTTCAGTGGCAGAGCAAACAGTTATGGCATGGCCCACATAGCTTTGAAACATTTGTTAGACTAGTCCTTTACAGAAACATTTGCCAAATTTATAATTTTGCAAATTTTATGTGTATGTTTCACTTTTACAGTAATGTTTTAAAAGATTTACTTCTACACTGTGAAGGACTGAAGAGAACACACTAACAACTTCAGATTGTATTTTATAAACAACTGAGACCACTAGAAGTTTCTGGGGAAGGCGAGATATGATCTGACAAGATGCCAACTGGTTAAACAGTGAAGGTTAGGGTCACTTAAGAAAATGGAATTTATAGCATATGCTAGGCAAAGTCTATGATTAACCAACAGCTATGATTCTGGGTAACTCCTCCTTTATAGGTCATCTTAAAATTGACTTGTTACTCTTCCTGAACTTCCTCCTCTGAATGACATTGCCTCCTCCCAGTAAGTGACAATCCATGGAACTTCCCTTTCTGGGAAAGGAAAGTTGTAAGTTTTGCCTAGAAAGGTACCTTGATGTTTAGAGTGATATTATTATCTTTTTAAAGTGAGTTCTTCATTATCCAAGAAAGTTCTTCCATTTTCGTTTCTATTCTAGAAGTACAAGAACAAAGGGAAAATAGGGAGATAGTAAATGGGTCAAGTGAGAGAAGGTACAAGAAAAGTTAAAAAACGTGAATAATAAGTATTCATTGTTTTAAGCTCTCACAAGGAGCCACATTAAGTATCCACCTGTGGAACATGGGGCCGAACAACCTCAGAGCTATCCTGATGAACATGGGCAAGCCATTCAATCAGTTTTAGCTTTGAAAAAAGTACAGTTATCATTTCCAAGAGTATGTCTTCATGTCCACAACACACTGCAAACAACCAGTCCACACAGAAGACTGTGCACTCCTTCTCTCAAGCATGAACACAGTCACTGAATAAAAATGATCTGCAGAGTGGCTTTCTTTCACAACCTACTGATCACAAAAAAGATTACTCATCCATAGAGCGAGAAATTCTATGAGCTACTACAATTCCAGATATGGATGGCATGAGAACAAAGGATTAAATCTGTGAATTTCTTCATTTTTATTTTATTTTAAATATGCGACATTATTGTATTTCAGCAAATTAAGGCTGTCAATTTCATTTGAAGCACCTGAGAAAGCTGATGAATTTCCATGTAACTCTGCTAGCTTTTCTTCTTTAATTTTATTATTTTCCGTTTTATTGGCTCAAGAAAAATATGTATGATGCACCAAGGTGCTCATTTAATAGATCATACTTAACATTTTATATTTTAACATGTACTTTTGCCAATTGTTCCCCCAAGCTTTCTGAACCATTAAACTGTACTGATCTTCTAAATACAAGTAATTTGTTGTCATAGAAATGCTTCTTCCTATTCTAAAATAGTTCAATTCCTACTTTGTTTCAGCAGGTAACTATCTGTCTACAAAAATTTGGTCATTATCTTCCATGTTCTTGACATGTGTCTCATTAAATTTAGCTGCTTGGCTTTTACAATCATCAGGAGACTGCATTTCTATGGCATTTTCTAGCACCTGTATAGGAAAAGGGCCTCCAGAACTTCTGAGGAAATTCCTTAAAGCGTATCACAGCTTTGTCACTGGGTGACAGCCAATCTTGGTAGTCATGATGACAGCAATCCTTTAATAGTTTACATGAATTTGATTCCCAGTCCAAAAAAAAAAAAAATCAGCTCAAAGTGCTGTCACCCACTTTACTGTATCTGAGAAAGTGCTTCTTGCATTCCCTGCATCAGGTTGGATATTTGTGCACATTAGCAGTAAGTTACATTCTTTCTTCCCTAAGGCCAAATTGTCTTTCTACTCTTTTGATGTGATATACATTAAGGCAATGAAGACACTGAAATGAGGTACAACTGCAAATAGAAGCAACAATAGAAACACAGGCTATCTTCTGTCAGTGCCTTGTTCAATAGCCTCTTTACATGTATTGATGGTTTAGACAAACACAAGACTATATGCCACTCCCAGTGCCAGTATTAATGCAAATCTCATATTTATTTATAAGGTGTGCTACACTTTACAGAAGCTTCGCAAAAGTGAGAGAATTGGAACTATGTCTCTTGTCTACTCAACAAACCACAGATAAATTCATCTGGATCAGAGTGTAGGTCTAAAAACTGTATTTTGTGCCTTAGAGTTTAGAAATCCTTAAATAATCATGAGTAAGCAGTGTTTCCAATTGCAGTTCAATTAAGCTGTGCCCTTTCTTCATATGGTCACAGTCCATAATATCCGAGGCCTCTTCTGCCAAAAAGATGGACATTCTCTACACTATAATTTTATAAGAAATGTTACTTATATATGTGCTGCCAAAATGAGCACAGGAAATGTTACTTGTAAAGGGAAA
>PVJA010020545.1:15448-36933 GCA_004027025.1 Myocastor coypus | reverse complement strand
GAAAGGAAAGGAAAGGAAAGGAAAGGAAAGGAAAGGAAAGGAAAGGAAAGGAAAGAAAAAAACAGCAACTATAAAGATGCAGTAATCAAAAACACGTGGTGCTGGCATAAAAACTATCAAATAGGTCAATGAAAAATAGAAAATCCAGAAATTGCCTCACAGATCTACACTGAAGTGATCTACAAAGGAACCATAATGTGCTTCAGAGAAACAACAGTCTCTTCAACAAAGCATGCTGAGAAAACTGGGTACTCATATGCAAAACAAAAAAATACCTTGGATCCCTATCATCATCTTCAAAATAAAACAAAACAAAACAAACAAGCAAAAACAATTAGGTGAAATCTCAAGAGTTCAGGCAATGAAAGCAACAATAAACAAATAGAGTTACAATAATATGTAAAGCTTCTGTACAGCAAACAAAACAGTTGACTGGTAAATAACTAGAAAAAAAAAACAGAAGAAAATATTTGTAAACTATTCATTCCACAAGAGATTGGTAGATATCCAAAATATGTAAGATGTTCAATGTATCATCAGTAGAAATACTTTTATCCAATTAAAATGGGGAAGTGGTTTGATGAGATATTTTTCCAAAGAATACATCCAAATGATTGATAAACACAATGCTTAAGGCTTTGAATCTTTTGTGTCAGTACCACTCGGTTTTTAATCACAGTAGCTTTATAGAATGTCTCAAGTCAGAAATTGTGATGGGCCTTGCCTATTCCTTGTTGTCCAGAACTGCTTTTGTTATTCTAGGTCTCTTCTAGGTCCCAGTTAATTTTTTGATTGTTTTCTTTAGTTATGTGACATACACTA
Source organism: Myocastor coypus (assembly GCA_004027025.1). NCBI lineage: Eukaryota > Metazoa > Chordata > Mammalia > Rodentia > Myocastoridae > Myocastor > Myocastor coypus. The sequence continues at coordinate 36,111 of PVJA010020545.1, read as the reverse complement.
TTGGAATTTTGATGGGAATTGCATTAAATGTATGTAGAAGTTTTGAAAGTATAGCCATTTTCACTATATTGGTTCTTCCTATCCAAGAGCTAAGGATATCTTTCCATTTTCTGATACCTTCTTGAATCTCTTTGCTCAGGGTGTTATAGTTTTAAATGTAGAAATCTTTATATCCTTCATTTCATCGAATATTAGGGGGTTTTTTGTCATTTTTTGGTTGTCATTTTGAAAGTTGTTTTTTCCCTAAAATTCTCTCACAGTAACTTTGTTATTTGTGTACAGGAATGCTATTGATACTTGAATGTAGAAATTATATCAGCTATGCTACTGAATTTGCTTATTAAATCTGGTATTTTTAGTGAAGTTTCTGGGGTCTTTTATGTAGGACATCAGGTCATCTGCAAATGATAATTTAAATTCTTCTCCTTCCTATCATTATTCCTTTTATTTCCTTCTCTCATCTTATTGCACTGGCTCCAATTTCCAGGACTCTATTGAGTAGGAGCTGTGACAGTGAAAATTCTTGTCTTGTTCCTGATTTTTGAGTGAAAGCTTTGAGTTTTCATCCATTTAGTATGATGTTAGCTGTTGGCTTTTCATCCGATTAAGACAAAGGTCATATATTACAATTTTCTGTAAGGTTTTCATTGTAGGTTCTGGGCTTTCTCAAAAGTTTGTTCTGCATCTACTGGAATGATCATATGATTCCATCCTTGGCTCTACTAACATGATATATTACATTTATTTATTTTTATTTTTATTAATTTTAATAAGAAATAACAATGACACAGTTCCAAAACACATTAATAGGACAGTCATAATTAATAAAATGCATATTGTTGTCTTCATAGTAGTTGTTCAGAGTATAAGATGTAGATAATAACTTTTCTAAATACTATTAGTACAAATATTTCTTCTCATTGAACTAAGAGAAAGTAGTTATATGTATAGTTCAATAGTTCATAATAGTAGTGGATTATCAGCAGAACTGGCAATGTTGGAAGCTTTTGACTTGAGCCTTTTACATCTCAGCATATTAATATGGCTTTACTTTTTTACTTCATGATTAAATTTTTTTTTACTGGGTGGTTTAGACCAAGTTATAGCGAGCCCTATGTAACAAAACATATAACTTTTGTATCTGAAAAGGTCAGTTAAATCACCTCAGGATTTCTGCTGAAAGCATGTACATCGTTTTGTAGAACTTTTATCAGTGTCAGCCATCTGAATGAGTCATGGCCATTGCTTGACCAATTTGCTCTCTGTGAAAGACTGAGAGAATGTTTTCTCTCTAGGTGACTCTCCTTAGACACACTATACATCTTCAATTCCTTTCCTCTGTGGTCCCATGATCTCCTTGAACAGAAGATTTGGGACACCACTGAGTTATAGGATGTTACAGTAAGGGTTCTCTTATGTCCTGAGTCTTCACTGACCTAGAGAGGTTAGGGCCAAAATATTGGCTATCTTTGTAGCCCTTCTTTTCCTCTAATTTTTTGGTCTGCAAACTTAAGTTGTTAACTCTCCAGAAGAGAACTTTAGTGATGCTATTACCCCATACATAAGCATTTGAGCTTTGTGATAGCCAAATCTTGGAAATAACTTGTTGTTGTCTTTCCCTGTGAAGGAAAAAAGTAGTTTGCCTTGTCAGGTGGGTTTCTTCAGCTGGAGTTCATTGAATTGTAGTGCTTTCTAGAATGTCTTTCAAAATATTTTGGAGTGCTGACTTGCTGGTCATAAATTTCCTCAGGTGTTCTTTGTCAATGAAGTATCTTATTTCTCCATACATTTTCAAAGATAGTTTTGTGGGGTACGTCAATCTTGGGTGAAGATTGTTTTCTTTTAAAATTTGAAAAACTTGACCCCATGCTCTTCTTGAGTTTATGCTGTGATTATTACAAGCTGTTTTGTACATGCTTTTTGTTTGTTTTCTCTAACACCTTTTAAGATTCTAGTCTCGTGTTGAATTTCTGAATCCTAATTCTGATATAGCTGGCTATAGATATTTTTTTAATCATGATTAATTGAAATTATATATGTCTCACTTATTTGTATGCCAAATTCTTTTCCCTACCAGGGAAGATTTCTGCCATGATGTCTGCAAACAGGTATATATATATATATATATATATATATATATATATATATATATGTATTATATATATGTATTTTATATATATATATTTATTTATATATATATATATATATATATATATATATATTTTCTATCTCTTGATTTTTCATTGACTCCAAACACTGTTAAATTATTCTACTTTGCATCATCTAGAAGCTGCTTGGTTGGTATTTCATGATCTTTTCCTATTTCAAAGTAATCTTTATTTTCATCACTGCTAACCACAAACCTGTCTTCTATGTCTGAAATCCTGTCCTTATAATGGCTTAATCTACTGTGGATACTTTCAATGCAAGTGTTATTCTTCTGAATATCTGCTTGAATCTACTTTATGAATTCCATTTTTTCCCATGCTGACCATTCATGACTTCCATAAATTTTTTAAGCTCCTCTACTTTTTTTTGCCTGTTTTGATTCTAAAGTCTCCAAATATAGTTTTCATTGTAGACACCATGGCTGTAGCTGTCTGAGAAATTTTTGAGTTGAATATTCCAGGAGCCTCATTCAATTGTTGTTATTTTTTTCCACTTCAGAGAGGCCAGTTGGGTGATTTTTGGATTGTGCTACCTTATTGCCCCCTGGATTTGCCTTTGGCGAACTGAATGTCTAGGGTTTTATCTTATTTGTCTTCTCATTTTATTTTTCTTTATATTTTCTAGTTTAATTTATAGAGTGATGCTTGCAAATTGCCTCTGATGAGTTTCTGTATTACTAGTATTTAGAACCCTTAGGATATGACTAAATCTCCAAAGTATCTTCCAGGTGTAGTTGTTTCTGTTTGGGAGGTTTAATCTGTTGCAAGATCTTACCTCTTCAGCTTCCTGGGGTGGATGAGAAATTGCTGCCTGTTTAGCCCAGACTTTTGTTCTTTGGCAGTGTGACATAGTATTTTCTGTAACCCTTAGTCAATCTCAATCTTGGAATAAAGGAATAATAGCTATTTAAAACAATGATGTAATGTTTTGCTAAAATTTTACCATAAGCAATAAGAGTAGCATCAATAATATCCTTGAAAATGAGGTAACTACTAAGGTAACAAACTGAAGTAACTACTAATTTGCCACCTTTAACTATATGAACTACACATGTCATTATACAATAAAATTTAAAACATACAATATTATATGCAGTATATATGTCCTTCATATGTTAATTTTCCCCTCAGAGGTTAAAATTTAAAGGGGGTGAAAAATAGAGAGGTAGAAAAAGAGATTAAATGTAAACCTGGAGGACACAGGGCATCATACTGACTTTGGAAAACTGATGCAGAATACTGGATGGAAATAGGAAAGGAAAAGATTTTTTAAAAAATAAAAAGAACTAAAAAAATAACAAATGCAAAGAGGTTAGAGACCACACTCACAATAAAGGAGAAAAAACATACAACAATAAAGGAGAGAAGAAGAACAAAATTACACAAGAGAGAGAGAGAAAAAAGTCTAGTTTCAGGTTGATCTCTGCAGCCCCTGGTAGACAATGTGTGGAGATAGAATCTTGACCCATGTTGGTTCATCCCAGCAAGCCAGCAGTAGTTTTCTGTCAGGTCAGTGCATAGTCTCAGCAAGCATGTGTCTTCCATTCAAGACCAGACTCACTCACCTAACTGCCATCATCACACTGCTGTGGGTCTGCATCCTGCTGGGATTCACTAGATGGAGCTGGGAGCCGCTCTGAGTTCTGAGTTCAGCAGGACCCTCTCCAAGGTGGCTCTCAGCTTATTGCTCTCACACGCAGGATGGCTAAATGCCCAAGCTTCCATGTTTGACACAGTTTTTAAGACTCATTTTTCAGCTAGGTTTTATTCTCAAGGAATGAAAGTATAGCATAGAGCTTCCTGAGAACAAGTTTAAGTGTGTGAAAATATTTGGTAAACTGAAATGCTGTATAAAAATATGAAACCATGGCTTAGATCTTTTTTCCTTTTGTCTATATATTTGCAATGCAGGTTAAATAGAATACAGTATCAGGACACATGAGTCCTTGTTTTAGAGGCAGTTTGAAGAGAACATGCAATGTGGAGGACCACCTGACCAGCTCTCCTTGAAGGAAGAACAACTGTCTCTATTTTGACTGAGTCTAGCCCTATTTCCTTGTATTGGTATGTAAGAGCTGGCTAGGACTTTTTTTTATCCTCTCAGCCTTAAACAATGCATATTGGTCTAACTGAGGTGTTAGTGATAGTCTTTGAAAGTGGTATGTGTTTCTCCCTGGTAGCCTACACCTGCTGCTCCTTAATGTGAGCCGAGTTGAGACAGGTCAAAGAGCTAATGCTCCCCATTGCCAGCTGGGAAGAAGCCTCGAGACAGATGCCATGACTTCCTGGGACTTGAAAGATTACATCAAAGCTGAAGCACCAGACTACCCAAAACATTAGATACTATCTAAATAGCCTTATGCAGATCACTCTTTCAGCATATCCTCTGCAGGTGGCAGAGGTAAATGTAAGACCTCCACCTAGCTCAGCTTGCCGTATTCACCTACCTCCCACAATTTTCAGTCATTCCACCTCAAGCCACCCCTCCACTGAATAAAGCCGGGTGAAGCCTTAGATCACTCTTTGTCCCAGAGGACCATCTTTGTGGCTGGACTTAGAGCCTATTGACTCCCCAATAGTTATAAATATGTTTCAGTGTCTTTATTTTCACCGTGGGTTGCATGGGAAGTGGCAGATTGGAATTACCTTGGTGAGATTCAAATGACGTAACTTTGGGATTGCACATACTGACTTACTGGATCAAAGTGAGGACCTAGAAGGGACTCCCACAGTGTAAACCAAGTATATGAGACCCATAATCCCCTTGTAGGTTGTATAATAATACACAGAAGATATAGACAGAATTATTTCTGGATAATCCAAATGCCCTAGATCAGAGATCCTTAGAAATCAGAACAAAAAAGAAATAAGAACCGGATAAGGAAGATGGTTTCATGTTTTCTCTTTACGTGTGACTCTTTTCATAGTAAGGGTTGGCTGAATTTTGAGACCCAAGGTCTCTAAGAAAGTACTGATATTTTGTTCAAATGTTTTAATGACTTTGCCAAATGATTAGGTTGAGGATGAAGTTTATTATCTTGCTTTCCTAATTTTTAGAAACATCGTGCACTGTTCTAGTGGTGTGTTATGCAAGGATGCAAAAGGTGGAGGTAGAGTCTTTGATCACTGTCCTCGTCCCCTTAAATCAACTCAATATTTAGAGTGAGCAAGGAAAGACTAACAGGAAAAAGAAAAAAGTAATTGACCAGGAAAAATAGTTGAAAAGAAATTGAACTTGTACACTGTACCATGAGGCTTGTGAGAGTTTTGATAAATTATCGATCCTATTTATGTTATTACACTTCTGAGGTAGGTGCTTAGTTGTAGGATGGAATTTCATATGTAATCAACTGAAGAAAGACAAACAACCCAGGATTCCTCACCTAAGTCTTCTGTATGCTCTCTGGATGATGCTGACAAGTTGTATTACCTCTTATGCTCGAGTACCTTTGTATGAGAGATATATCTTTGTATGAAAGAATCATGATGATTCTAACTCAGTAGAGTGGATCACTGATTCTTAAGCATGAAAGAATTAATTTCTCCCAAGTAGAGTTAAGGTGATAATTTTGCAGCTATTAGAAGCAATAGAAATCTAAAACAAAAGACAGACAGTACAAGACAGTATAAGAGAGCTCAGAGATAGCTGAGAGAGAAAAGGAAAGAGTAGAGCCACACAAGTACAAGTAGAACCAGGAGGTTCAGACATGGAACAAGTATTTGTTTTTCTTGGGCACCATGGCTTTGTGTCTCCTATTGGCTTCCGTCTGTGTTCTCCTTATCTTGATTGGCCTCTTTTTCTATCTGTGATCAAACATGGTATCTTAAGCAATCTGACATCATTACTTTCTACCTCAGATGCCTCCCTTTGATCTAGTCAGTTATATCCATTAAATTCAGGACCACATGAGAAAAGAGAGCAAGCAGTGGAGTTCTGTATAAGAGGCAGAGGTACAGAAATTACTTCAGTGTAGAAACCTACCCTTTGTGAGCTGTTCTGGGCTTATGAGTGGTGTTGAAGATGTGGCAGGAAGCAAAACTGAAGAACAGCATGGACGCAATGGTTTTGTTTATCTAGAAACCATGTCAATAGAGCTAAAAAGCAGAGTAAACCAAAATGTCATATATCTCTTCCCTTACCTTGTGTTTCTCATCAACAGGCTGCTTAAGGAAATGGTGATTTCAGTCTGCTTATGAGTCATAGAGGGATGAGAAGATTCCTTAAGTGGGCCTTTAATTGTGGTTTGGGAGAAAGCCTTGTTAAAAATCTGTGCCTAATTTCTCCCTGCCAGTATGCTTAGCATATTAGCACCAGTAACCAAAATATTAAGATACTTTTAGGTTTTTCAGTCCCTCTCATTGCCCTGGTCTTTGCCTTTGGGATAGTGTTGAATGGTCCCAATGGATTGCTTCTTTCAGCAAGAGTTTAAATAAAGCTGCCCTATGGTGGAAAATCCTATCATACATCTATCTCCATCTTTCACCATAAAAAGCCATAGACATATGAAGTAAACACCAAATTCTACCTCAGCTCATATTTCTCTTCCAAAGTAATAACCTCTTGTCCTCCTATGGGTGAAAGTAAAGAAATAGTTTAGTATTAGAATAGTTTAGCAATAGAATAGTAAAGAATATAGTTTTCTCTTGGGATTAGAAATTGGGGAAGAGGGATAAGAAAGCCCTGAGAGCTAGCTTTAGCATCTCAGGCTCCCACAGCACTATAGCAGTGACGATAAGTAATTATTTGTTGTCGTTATTTATTGCAAGCAATAGAAATCTGGAGAGGTTTCTATTAAGGTGGAAGAGCATCCCCAAAATCAGGATTTTGCACCAAATAAGAAAGACCAAATTTCTGAAGTATTAATTCCAAGACTTGTAGTTTTATAGCTAGCATCTAGGAGCAATTCTGACTGAAAATGTCAAAATCTGTACACAGACTATTTGACCCTAGGGGCATTTGGCATGGGAGCTAGAGCTATGCTTCTAATCTCTTGGCAGGGAACAAAGCAGAAACTCTGTGAGTTATTGGCCAGGAAACCAGGGGTTTTCTACTGTGCACACATGCCATTTTACAAAAGCAGGAATGACCTAGTGCGACCACCACAGATACTAAAGAGCATTTCTCGGGTGGAATCTCCTTAAAACATAAGATTCCAATTTGCAGCTATTATTCCATAAATCCTTCAAAGATATCATATCTCCTCAGCATCAGAACCTTAAGATACTTGAAATCATGTTCACTCTCGTACCTCTGCTGAAAATACCATTTCACTTGAATAACTCTGACTCCATCCTCTGGTTTTTCGCATTCCTGTACTTTTTGTCATTGAATACTATCATTAAGTGCCCTCAACTGTTTGTCTCTATCACACCAAATATCTTTTTGTTTCCTATCACTTCTGCCAAGATGTTCTTTTGGCTCACATTACCTCCTGTCTAGACCATGACATAAATTCCAGTCAATTTTCCATTTGATTCCAACCTAAACAATAACAATCTTTCTGTCTTAATCTTCTCAAAATACAAATCTGTTCACACAATTTCCCTTCTTTAAAAGCTTCAGTGACTCCTCAATAACAAAAATAGTATAACCAACTCTCTTAACCTGGGACATATGTAAGCCCTTCTCAATTGCAGTCCTGCCTACTTATCTCTTTCATATTAGTAATTTTACTGTTGTTGCTGTTGCTGCTGATATGACTGTTGCTGCACTTAAAATAATCCCAGATTTTTATGGAAAATTTATGATGAAAAAACACTATAAGTCTTAAACCTTATTTAATTATTTAAAACTATTATGGTCTATCTACATATGCCTTTATTTATAAAAGTGGGAACAGTCTGCTTTCTTTTTAATTGGAGAGTAAATGGTAGCTTTTTTCATACTTAAAAATAATTTTGACATGTTCATATTATTTGCTGTACTAGTTCAAAATAAAAAAAAAATTCTCTTCTTATTATATCAAAAGTAAATGGGCTGGCCAGATAGCTCAGTGGACTAAAGCACTTGTTTCAGCAGAGCAGAGTGGCCAGAGTTTAATCCCCAGCATGCCTTGCTGGCCCTGCCCCCAGGGTACATTGATTGAGACTGGGTGCATTGGTGCTAGCCTGTAATCCCAGAGCTTGGGAGACTGAAAACAGGAGAATCACTATGAGTCCATCTACCTAGTGACACCCTGTACACCTTATACACCCTGTCCTACAACTCATTTTTTAAAAAAGCGCATAAGGTAGAGACAAGCAAAAACAAGTAAATTTGCTCCATACTTGAGTTAACGGGGTACTATCCTTTACTGATATATTAGCATAAATATTCACTATTCATTTAACTAATATATTTATTTGAAGTAATTTTTCCTTTTCTCTACTGATATGTATCAAAGGTATGTATCAAGAATATATGTCATATTTTTCCAGAAATAATTAACTTCCACTTGAAAAGAGAAATGCATTAATTCCCATGAATGTAATCACAATGTACTACAAGCATATACTGATAAAATATGGATGTTTTAAAATCATTAGAACCCAGAAGCTCAAAAATGAGGTTCCCTTTTATTTGCAGATGATTTTATTTTACCATTGTCATTTCATATTCAATCTTCCAGATTTTGTCCCTATACTTTGAATTTTGGAGGAAAATTTTTAGGGCTTTTATCACATATGTTTTAAATTATAAGATAATTTTACATACAAAATTATTCATTATCCAAGAAATAACTATTGACATTCAAATAGTTTTATTAATCAGCACCCAGTTATATTTTAATTGTCATATTCTCATTTTTGTTTCAATGATTTTGATATTCAATCATCATTCTAGAATTTGTGCACTAATAGATTAGTTTTTTAGGAAATGTGTGTTCATGTCATATTTCCCAAATCAGTGAAAATCTGAAATACATTTCATTCAGTATTTGTTTATAACAGTTTTGCTATAAATGGAATTCTTGTCTGACAATCTTATAATCTAAACACTTTTGTTCATTCTCTGCCCTTATTATTATTATTAATATTTTGGTGAAATATACAGTCTCACCAAAGTTCATTTATATCCAATCTGTTTCAGTTAGCTTTCATGTTTTTAGATTTACTTCATCTTTGGTTTTCAAGTTTTCAAAAGGCTAACATGAGGCGTTTGGATTCTTACGTTAAATTAATCCAAATTGATGAGCTCTTTCCATCAAAGAGTTTGGTCTTCTGATCAGAACAATTTCTTCTTTTACATTATTTCTTATTCTTTCTGTTCTCACTCTACATATTTCCAATCTATGAATGAATCTTTTCCTAAATGTGTATTTAATTTACTCTCTCTCTCTTTTTTTTTTTTTTTTTTTCCTCTCAAGGATTCCATTTTAGGGAATTCCACTGGATTTTTGGAGCAGTGTTCAAAGTTTGAAGCATACTTATTCAGTTTCACAATATTCAATCAACTTTTATGGCCTTCTCCTAACTACAAAATACTTTATATTTCAATGAAATGTTTCTTCATTCCAGAATATTCTCTTTGTACAACTCTTTTCTCAACTTTCACACCTATGACACTTTTGATTCATGTTAATATTACAAATGATAAGCCTTCTAATATTTTCCACTCAAGAAAATGGAGTGTCAGCCTTTTAAATTACACTATAATTTTTATGTTTGAAGATATGTTTCTATATGATCTCCTCAATATGACTTGACTTTTACTGAAATAATAAGTGATACAGTACATAGGACTTTCTCCATTTTTCTAGAATGAAAATTCTTAACTTTCTAGTTTTTGCTTCTTGTAACTTCTCACACAGGCCTGCTATCTCTTTTTTTTTTTTTTTTTTTTTTTTTTTTTTTTTTTTTTTTTTTTTTTTTTTTTTTTTTTTTTTTTTTTTAATGTTTCAAACATTTATTGATTCATTAGTACTGAATACAGGAAAAAAAAAAAATTCCCGGTTAAGCATATTCCACTGTCCAGGCAATGGTTATTTTTAAAACTTTATATTAAGTATTGTCTTGACTATGACTGAAAGCAGACATCATCTTGTGACCTCCCAGAGGATAAATGTGTTGCAGCTCACACTCAAATCATCACAGTCCTAGCTTGGTCCTTCTCCAGTGTCTTCTCTTGGAGTTGTACCTGATTTTATTACCTGTCTTCACACAAATCCACTGAGGAATGGGGCGATTCTGCTTTTGCTTCTTTGCCAGGAATCGTTTGATTCTGAAAGTCTTGTGAGAACACATGATTAGCATAGTAGGCGAGAGTACGCACTCGATGGCGGACTGAAGCAGAAGAGCTATCTCTTTGAATTAAAATGACATTCATAATCTCTCCCAGATTTTCCTTTACTATCTGCTTTCTGTGAATAAACTACCTGCTCCTTCTGGGACAGAAAGTTTTGCATTATTCTTGATTGCTTTATTTAATCTGCCTTTTTAAAACCTTAAATCAAATGAAATTTCGTGATTTTTTTAGAAGGTCTACATTGGTCATCTTTCCATTAGTACCTCAAAATACCTGAGGTAATTTATTTGTAGACATAAAATATTTATTTTAGCCCATGAATTGAGAGTTTCCAGTCCATGATTGGTTGACTGAATTGCTTTGGGCTTATAGCAAGGCATCATTGTGGAAGAAGCATAAAGTGGAACCAAAGCCTTGACCTCATGGCTTGGAGGTAAAAGGGAAGAGAAGAGGTCAGGTCCTATGGTCCTCTTTCGGAAGTATGCCTTTTGTGATTCTCCACTAAGCTCTTTCTAAGATTTCACTAATTCCAAAGAGTACCCTCCTGAGGATCAAGACTTCAGCACAAGAGCCTTTAGGACATTTGAGATAAAAAATATAGCAAGTAGCTTTCATAGTTTTTTCTTTGTTTGTTTGTTGTCATACTGGGGATTGAACTCAGGACCCTCTGCTTGCCAGGCAAGCACTTATTCTACTGAGCTATTTCCCCAGCCCTGGTTTCACAGTTTCTAAATGTCCTACATTTCTGTATGACCTTAATCATCTCTATTGGTCTGATGAAGAAAGAGTCTTACACCTCTGTGAATTCTGCTGTTTCCTGAAACCTTTGCCTTCCAAACTTTTATCTGCACCATGATTTTCTATCTATGTCTTCACTATGTTTTATTCTTTTTGGAAAATGCAGGGTTTTCTCATAATATTTTCTTCCCCAGGAATGTTTCTTAGCAGCTCTTCTCAACTTCAAATAACTGTCAGCTATCACAAAAGTGTTTATGTAGGAGGAAATGTGGAAATCCCTGTTCTATATATTTTGCTTTGTTTGTGAACATACATTAGTGTACCATGAATGATAGCCACATGGTGTTGTCTTTCAGCTCCGATAGGAGCATTTGATATTTGAAAGCAGGAATAATAATTCTCTTACTTCCTTTATAGGAAATTAAGTTAACCCTAAAAAGTATATTGAATTGAATTGAATGGAACGGAATGGAGCAGAATGGAATACAATGGAATTGTGGGTACAATTTTACACACTCCATACTGGTACAAATTATTTCTATTTCCCATATCAACTCTCAGAAGTATTATTTTTTAACAGAGTTATCTGAGGAAGAGACAAGCTTAATTTTAAGGTCTTCCAGTTAGTGACTGAAATTAAATTCACACCCAAGTGTGATTCCGATGTTCGTGAGATTCTTCTGCTGCAACATTCTCATTCAATTAACTTTTAATTAAGTAGAGATGACTTCACCAGACATAAAACTTCTAGAAGGAATATAACTTGGTTAAATATGAAATAAACTTCTTCCCTTACTTGCTTGCTTTATATTCCCTCTTAGATTAAAACAGGGAATATATCTCAAAGTTTCTACTGAATTATTGGCTATAATATTTTGGAAGCCCCCTCTGTAAATCCTTCTCTTTCTAAATAGTATGAAAATTTTGTCATGAGAATTTAGGCATATCATACCTTTAAAAATCTGAAGTCAAATTTAATCAATAGCATAACTTTTCCTCCTGTAACGCCTACCATTTTATCCTAGCTCACTGAATCTGAACATCTTATGATCCACTTCTTCTGGGGTTGATCTGTCCTTTGTGGTGGTGGCAGAAAAATAATATGCGGCAGCTGTTGCTCACTGACCAGAAAAGTAGTAATTGAAAATGTAAGGGTGGAAAAAATCCTTTAAAGCATGAACTGACAGTCCAAGGCCAAGCCCAATTCAAAGTTGTGTTTTGTTTGGACTGACCAGTTTTTAAAACTGGGACTTTAGAGCCAATATCTTGAAGTCTGAAATTTCCATAAAATTCAAAATTTCTGACTTGTTTAAAAAGTAGAGAAGGCTTGATCACACCAGAGTTACATTCCTGCACTAATACTGTGTACTCAGGCTACGTAGCCGCAGGGATGCCTACTGCCTCCAGCTGTGTGGACCAGAGACTTTGGGGCACACAAGCATAGAGAAAAGTCAACTACAGAAAGTCATAATGGAAGCGTAGCTTAGCAACATTAACAGAGACTTCTGTTTTAAATAAGGAAATTTGACCAGAAAGCTGGAGTAAGATGCAAGAAAAGTACAGAGAAAAGCAATGTTCTGACTACCTAGGCCACTGCTTTACTGATTTACAAGCTTCAAAATGCAGTGAGAACCCCTCATAAAATTACACATCTGATTATTTAAATGCCATTTCCTTTAATCCTCCCATCTATATGTGCATTTTAACATTACCTGATCGAATAACAAATACATTCTTTGAGGCGTAGATGCTGAGTGATCATATGTCAGCATCATGTCGAACTTGGAGTAATTAATGTGCAAGTGTTGTTCCTAACATTATTATACATTGTTTGGTTTTGGCTGTTGGTATTTTGCCTCAGAAATGAGAAAAGTAACTAAGGCAACCTCCTTGGAGTATGAAAAAAAAAAAAAAATCCTCCTATTTGAATCTCAGAAAGTTCAAAGTTCAATATCCACTTCTGCTTTCCATGTTTGGGTGCTATGGCTTCCTCTGCATCTCAATGAATTGATATCAGCTAAAGGAAGCAATGTAATAGCAAGATAACAAACACATAACTAACATGCACTAAAAAGTAAGAAGAACTAGCAAAAAAAAAATCAATCTAAAGTCTTCAGATACTCAAAGAACCACAAGAAATTATGTAAATGGTAGGATTTAATAGTAGTGTGCTTTCAAGAATTAACTGGTACACATCACAAAAGCGCTATAAAAATACTTCCATCAAGGAACAACTTAAGTGTTGAGCTTCAAAACTCAGCTGAGTGATTCAGTAATTCAATAAGTACAGTTAAAGAAAAAGTTGGAGAACTCATCGGAGGTAAAGAATCAAGACTAGTATGGCACGCATAAGTGAAAAACAAGTAGTGCAAAGAACCTTAAGAATAGGGCAATAATGATGTATGTACATCTATTAGTAATTAACAAACAAAAAAACTCAGACATGAAAAATGAATTGACATTCAAATAAACAATGGACTTCAGTTTTTTCAGATTCAGTTTTTCAGGAAAGTGAAACATAACAAATACCAATATAAACAAATACATGAAAACCCACTCTTTAGTATCTGGTGGTTAGTAAGATTGCAAAGCACACTAGGGACAAATAAAAACCTGAACAAAAGATAAATTAAAAGGAGAAAAAGCAATACATATAGTTATTAGATGGTTGTTTGCCTGCAGTAATCTTTAAAACATGATAAATGAAACTCTCTACAAAGAGTTCAAGGAAAATAAGTTTCAATCCACAATTATATTCTTGTCTAAACTTTAATTTGAGAAAAAGTTTATAAAAAGCTCATCATACAGAAGGAAAAAAATTTAAGAAAAATTGTACTAGCAACTGAACTTCAGAACAGAATGATGTAAAGAATATACTTTAGGAAGAAAGAAACTTAGCTCATGTGATGTGTCTAATATTGAAAAGAAATGGGTAATTAAACAAATTGATAAGCATGCAGGTAAATATGAATGAACAATAGCTGCATATACAGTAATTTCAGGAAAATCTGAGCTGAAAATATTGCACCAATGTAATATGTCAGAAGATGTGGAAGACACATGTGGAGAAAAGCTTAAAGCTTCACAGAAAAAAAAATCATAAAAGATGTTTTCACATAGAAAAATGCATTGCTGAATATATGTAATTTATTCCAAGAAATAATCTATACCTTTAACAAAAGTCAGATTAGATTGGCAAGCATGTACTTTCCTGGAACTTGGAGAGCTGGTTCTAACATTTACACAAAACAACAAAGTATCGACAGTAAATATGCTTCTCTTTGGGGAGAAAAAAAAAGCATGAATAAGCAAGTGAAGATAAAATTGACAGCAGAAACATTGTTATAGAACCTAAGTATTATGTTTACACATGTGAAACTGATGTTTTCATAGATGAAAAATATTGACAATTTGTCAACCTAATAATTAAGACAATCTATGGTATGAGTATTAGGAAATATCAATAGAAAGACACTAGACAAAGAAAAGCTAGGCTGAAGAACACACTGACAGACACAAAATATTGTGGTCAATACTTCAGTTCTATAAAGCGGCCTTTTTTATACCCTTTTTTTTTTTTTTTCAGTGGGATAGGGGTTTGAACTCATGACCTTGCAGTTGCCAGGCAGGCACTTGTGCCACAGAGCTATCTCCCTGGCCCCTAAAGCTACCGTTTTTGGTTGCTGGGAGAAAATTAATAAAGGATATACCCAAATTTTTGAGGTAGAAAAGTAAAATCAAGTAAGATTTCTTACCTAATGCCATAAATAAAATGGAACCAGTACATCAAAAGCCTTCTCATTAAAATCAGATGTTAAAACTGATAGAAGCCCAACATGGTGGTGCATGCCTGTAATATTAGCACTTGGGAGGCTGAGGCAGGAGGATCGATGTGAGTTCAAGACAAGCCTGGGATACAAAAGTGAGCTCAAGGCCATCCTGAACTGCACAGCGAGACCCTGTCTCCAAAAGACAAAAAAAAAAAAAAAAAAAAAAAAAAAAAAAAAAAAAAAAAAAAAAAAAAAAACCTGATAAAAGAAAACGGCCTTCATTGCCTCTTTTCCTTTCTACAGTAATACAGTAATAGAATTTTCTTCTAGAGGTCCAAAACCAAAGCTACATTTCCTATCACCCTTTTAGGAAGATAAAGTGACTGAGTAACAAAGTTCTAGCCAAAGGAATAGATTTGGAAATACAAATAAGGTAGCTTCCAAGAAATGTCTTACACTGAGAATTGACACATATGTCATTTTATGCCTTATTTTATTTTCTCTTCTTTTGTCTATCCTTCTTTGTAAGACATGGTGATGTGAGGATAATGTAGCATCATTAGGGTGGATTTAGAAGCCAGAGGGATCCCAGAACTCTGAGGACTTCATGGACCTTGACTGTCATACTCGCTCCAGATTGCCCACCTCAATGCTTTGGTATGAGAAAGAAAAATGACATTCTAAACCGGGCGTGGTGGCGCACGCCTGTAATCCCAGCACTCAGGAGGCTGAGGCAGGAGGATCGATGCGAGTTTGAGAACAGCCTAGACTACAAAAGTGAGCTTGAGGCCAGCCTGAACTGCATAGCGAGACCCTGTCTCAAAAAGAAAAAAAAAAAAAAAATTACTTTCTACCTTGTTCAATAAACAATTATGTTAGGTATTTATTCCTAACAATCAAATCTAATGTTAACTAGGGCGGTGACAATGATAGTTCTTCTGTCCTTTTTTCAAAAGAGCCACAAAAAAGGAAAATAGAATATATAACATGTAATCTTACAGAAAGACCCACTTCTAGATGTGTCCAGAAGGTCACTGGCAGTCACCGGTCTGTTTTCCAAAGAATGACCAAGAAAGAAGTGGAACAACTCAATACTCAATAGAACACGGACACTTACTCTTCAGCTGTGGTCCTCTCATCTCTACCCAAAACCAGCGCACAAATGTGCCAAGCTATGCGTGTTCCTGAATCATCAATAGTCAGCAAAAGTCCTTGCCCTGGATAATCTCTTGATTTTTCCTTAAGCATACCACACCCAGAAGAAACGAGTCTGGCAATCTCTAGCTGTTTACTAGAATGTCAACTGTCAAATAAATTATAGTTAAACTTATCTTTCCACTTAACTGTGTAAAATAATATCTCTGTCTCTGTGTGTCTCTCTGTCTCTCTGTCTCTGTATGTCTGTCTGTCTGTCTGTCTCTCTCTCTCTCTCTCTCTCTCGCTCTTTCTCACTCTCTCTCACTCTCTCTGTCCCACTAGGAGGTTAGAATTTCATGTCCTGGAATGATCTACATGCACCACTATTAGCAATATATTCATTCATGTGAGTATAAGAGTTCATCTGTAATCTGTAGTACAATATGACAATTTTCCTAAGGGTATAACTAGAAGATAGGCCATAAATTGATCACCAATCTCTCCATACTGAAGCCATAAGCACCAAAAGATGGGAAGCAGAAGTAGATACAGGCCTAAACTTTGAACTTTGCAAAGTTTTTAATGTACCCTGAGGAGGTTGTCTTAGTTACTTTTCTCATTTCTGAGTCAAAATACCCAACAGCCAAAGTTAAAGAAGGAAAAGCTTACTACAGCTCACCATTTGTAGAAGTTCAGTTCATATTGACTGGCTTCACAGCAGTGTGGCATGGCAGAGGGACATCACACAGAGGAGAAACAGCTCATGGTAGGCAGAATACAGCAAAGCAGACAAGTAGCAAAGAAGCAGCAAATGACAAAGTACAAGCAATATCCCTGCACCTTCTTTCCGTCCTTTATATCTTATCTGGGCTACCCAGGGAGTAGCATTCTCACCCCCGGAAGAGCATCCTTTATCCCAGCATAACACTATGAATCAATTCCAGCATCACATACTCTAGATCCACCCACCTCTGAAAAGTCTCACCTGTGACCACATGAAGCTTTGGGGAAAATCTAGATGCAAGCCAAAAACAGACATGCTTTTGTAAAAGAATACCAAACCAAAAGCACATATACCCAGATAAAATCTTTTTATAAGAAATAGTGCTAAAGAATGAAGGTGGGGAAATTCAACCATTACAACATATAAAGGACTATAATTATTTGTCCTTAAAGCATATTTTGAAAAAATACTTGATTTGTTAATAGTGTTAACAAAGAGAGAAAACATAGTTGTTGAATTTAATGGAGACGATAGCTCTTCCAAAAGCAAGGAAAATATGTCTCCATAGAATGATATCTCTTAAAAACAGGACATTCACCTCCCCCATTACCATCAGAGAGTGGCAATTCTGAAATTCCCCTTAGGATTTTTCTGAGCTTAGAATATCTTCACTATCGGTTGTTTATAACACAGTCCTTCTCCTGTTTGAATAAGTATCACACTTGAATTTCAAACAAATTCTAGCAACACAGGTGAGGATCAAATGTGAGTTATAGACAAACAAAAACATAAAAGGTAATGAGCACCCGGAGGCTGAAAGAAAAAAAACAACAGCTGATGAGTACAAACCAGGTACCTTACATGGCAACGGTGCTACCTCCTCTTACAGTGGTCCATGAGACTAATGAGGTCTATGGACTCTACGTATTAATAAATCAACTAACATATCTCCTATGTGTTGTTGAAGTTGTGTAAGTTCACACGTCCTCCAGAATTACAGAGTATATTCCCTCTACAGTCTAATCCACGCCATCACACCTCCACACTTGTCATCTGCTAACATTTTCTTCTTTGAGAGACAGGTGATACACAGAAGGTGGCAGAACCTAGAGCAAAAACAGAAATTGAACTCCCTTCACCTGAAGCAAGAATGGAAGGTGCATATTCCCAGGTCTCTGGAATCCTACTGACAAAAGTTCCCAGACTTTGGTCAATTAAAATGATCAGATCAAGGGGATCTGAAATTTTTACATATCCTACAAAATCAAAGGATTTTCAAGATCCAGAATTGTGTCCTCTGAATATTTAAGTTATAAAGTGTAAATATTCACATGACTTGAATCTTACACTGTGGCCTACTTCAGGTAGACCATGGGTAGCCTCACCCTGCACGTTTTCATTCATCTCCCAAGAACAGAACTGTGTCTTCCTGATGGAAAGTCTTTGCACCAGCCTACGATGAGTATTCATTGTACGCCTCTTACTCAGCATATGTTATTATAGGACATTCAATAAAAACTCAGCCATGGCAGTTGACGAAGTGAATTCTCTCCATGGGAAACTGGAAAAACAGTATTGAGAATGCATCAGGACAATGTATTATGATATGGATTATTTTTACATAGTTTACATAGTTTCTCAGAATATATTGAAGGACTCCGTACTAGTCAGAAGGCTTTCATTTTTCATAATAGTTCTTCTTATGTGTTTCTTCATCATCTCCATTTAAGGGTCTTTCTAAATAAGTAAGTGCAAAATCAAGGTTTTGCTGCTCAGTACCTTTGGAGCTCTACCTGATACATTAGATATCTTTCAGTTTACACTTGTATTTATCAAGTAGATGAAAATTTTTATATCCAGGACAATCATATATCATTTGTATGCTGCACACTAAATATAATATTTTATAGTGACTATGCTTTATCTATGAGCTAATATGTACTTAAAACTTTCAGTTGGTCATGTTTTAATTAACTAGGTATCTATTCATGTAAGAGAGGGATAATACACAGAAATGTAACATATCGATCATATTTTCAGTTCTCTTACTTTTACTGAAATGAATTCTCCCTTCTAAGGATAACTGACATATTTATTATCTTTGCATTTAAAATTATTTATCCTCTCTATTGACATTTATTGTTATGTTTTAAATTTGTAATATCTCTCAAAAGCTCACATTTTAAAAGATTTTCCCCAGAGCAGGGCTCAGATGTGAAGCCTTTCAAAGATGTTTAGATAATAAGGTTTGTAACCTCATCAGTTCATTGTTATTCATGCTACCCAAGGAGATAGGTGATAGATAGATGACAGACAGATAGACAGATATAGATAAATAGATATGTAGATATATAGATATACAGATGTATGATATCTATATCTATATCGCTATTGATATGTGGTAAAAATCTTAAGAGGTAGGACCTAGATGGAGAAATCCTTGGCTACATACACTTGAGGACTGTCTCACTTCTGGCCATTAAAAGGTGAGCAAATCTACTCCACTATGTGACCTCTATCATGATGGTCTGCTTGTCCACAGTCTGAAAATGATGGGACCATGGACTAAAACCTCTGAAAACACTGAGTAAATATATTTTCCTCTTTAAGTCAATTTTCTCAGGGTTTTTGTCACAACAGTGGAAACTAACAGAGAGAGAGACAGACAGGCAGAGATAGAGACAGAGACAGAGACAGACTTGTTAAATGAAAAACAGCCAGACTAATAGATCAAAGAATATAAAGCATGCAAGATATTGTACTATGTCAAGTTTTTCTATATGTATATGTAAGGACTTATAAATAAGTGAATATGATGTTGGGGAAATAAAAAGAGGATGAATTGAAAGGCAAAAATGATTTTAAGTGTGTTACCTATGAGTACCAATTCTCTGCAGAGAATCATTATGCACTACAAACAAGTACTAATAAAAGTCAAAAAATAAATAAAAGACACTCTACTTTTATCAAAATATCATGTCCATTCCCTACGGGTCTATTCAAGGGCCTCTAAAGCTTTATCCATAAGGGCTATTCCTTTCTTTGGACCAGGACTCATTGCTTACATGTACTTAATAACTAATTGAGGTATTCATGTAATGATAATTAAATGAAAAGTTGAAGGCTAACGAAAAAGAGGCAAAATGGAATGACTGCAGGGCTATAGGAGGATCAAAGCCCTGTCCAGAATTAGAGATTCTCTCAGTGCTAAGACCAAGACTTTCTCTGAATGGCCTGTATTTGTCTATTTATCAGAGAGGAGGAGAATACTAAAGGAAAGAAGAAGCAGTCAAGGACTTGTCCAAGTAAAGTATTAAGTTAATCTACCTGGGAGTGAAATGCCTGAGGCTAACGTCCTTATCTAGTTGAGGTTGGATTCAGGTATCCTTACCTGTGACCTTGTCTTATCCTTTGAGGCTTTATGGTTTTGCCCTCCATGATAGGCCTTAGTAGGGATCAGAACTCATAGTGATTCACTTACTATGAGTTCACTGCCCACCTCCAGACAAAGAGCCAGGTAGTTAATTTAAGTCCTTCTCAGAGCTGTTGCGTAGTGGCCTCCCTCAGTATACAGCCCACAAAAGTAGATAACCAGTATCATCAGTAGAAATCAAAAGGGCAAAATGATATGCTAAGATAAAAAAACTGCAATAGAAATAAAGAATGAGTTTATTAATAGACTGAGCACATATGAAAGATGAGTCACTAAGCTTGAAACTATATCAATAAAAACCAAAAAAAAAAAAAAAAAAAAAAACAAAAAAAAAAAAAAAAAAAAAAACCTGAAAAGCAAAGAGAAGAAAAAATGAAAACATACTGCTATATTACACGAAGACTGTGGACAAGCTACAAATATAAATAGTCAGAAATGCCAGAATACCAGAACAAGAAATATCAGAATG
>PVJA010020545.1:0-15348 GCA_004027025.1 Myocastor coypus | reverse complement strand
AAAATCCCAATCTTGGAAGCAAAAAGAATGTAAAACAGCAAAAATGCAAACAAATATTCTCATCATCTTATCACTGCTGTGATATAATAACTGATACCCACAATCTAAAGGAAGAGAAGTTTTATTTCCGTTAATCGTTTCAATCCATAATCTGCCAGCTCCAAGGAAAGTGTGGTGGAAATATCTGGCACAGGAAAGCTGCTCTTGCTATATCTGAGAAGCATAGACAGAGGGAAAATCAGGCAGGGAGATAAAGACTTCCATGTGACACCCCCAGTAACCTACTTGCAATCAAGTAACTCCTAACAGCAAGTAAGCTGCAGCACACCACAGTCCAATAGTGAGCCCCATATACGAACACTTAAAGTTTGGGGAAAATACTGCAAATCCAAACCACAACATCCTGCCTTTGACGTCCGAAAGACTTGCGTGCATCTCTGAACAAAATCCACCTAGTCTATCACCATAAGATGTCGAAGTCTAAACACTTTTGGCATTGCTCAAAAGTCCAAATCCAGGGGCTGAGGATATAGTTCAGTAGTCTAAGTGTCTGCCTGGCAAGCACAAGGACAGAGGTTCAATTCTGAGTACCACATGCTGTGCCAACCCTAGAACCCTGAGCATACTGAACCGGCCACAGAAAGTGATCATGGTGGTGCATGCGTGTAATCCTAGCACTGAGGAGGTTGAGACAGAAGAATCACTATGCATCTGAGCTGTGCAGTGAGACCTTGTGCAAAATAAATAAATAAACAAATAAATGATATTTTAAAAATAAGCTCAACTCCAAAGTATGCCTTCTGAGACCCAAAATCCATTCTTAGCTATGAGCCCCCTATAAAAATGAAAGAAAGTTAGGCATTGTTGACATCCAATAGCACAGGGTAAACGTTCCAAAAGGGAAAAATAGGGGACAGAAAGAATTGAGACCAATATAGCACTGAAACCCAGCAAGACAATCCTTGAATCTTGTAACTGTATGTCTGCCATGGGGAGCAAGTTCTGACAACAAGACGTAAACTCCAAAGGTCTTGGCAAGTCCCTGCTCCGCAACACTGTTGAGTGCAGCTCTCGGAGCTTCTCTCTTGGAATGGTTTTTCTAACTTGCTGTTGCTTTTCCTGAAGCATTTCCTGTTCCTAGCTTCCCCATCATCCTGGGTTCTTTGTTACACTTTAACAGCTTCACACACTGCCCTCTCAGGGACACACTACCCGGACTCACAGGCCAACCTCCAAACTCTAGGAAACCATTCTTTCCCCCACAACAGCTGCATTTCTGTGTGACCATAAAACCAGTACTGCAGGAATGATTGTCAGTCAGTAGCAAAGTCCCTTGAGATTAGGGCTACTGAGGTGTCCAAGTGCCAGGATGACTAAGAACTGTAACCAGAGCCCCAGGAAACCAATTGCCTAGGAAATACTTTTCAACCAAGATATTCTCAACCAACAACTTTTATAGTCTTATGTCCTTGAGCCTGCACTATGTAGGGTCTCATGATTTTTGAATTGATCTCAAGACATCTTTCCTATTGTCCTGATAAAAAGTACTTTGCTTCAGGGCTGGGGAGATAGCTCTGTGGCACAAGTGCCTGCCTAGCAAGTGCAAGGTTGTGAGTTTGAACCCTGGTTCTCAAAAAAAAAAAAAAAAAAAAAAAAAAAAAAAAAAAAAAAAACAAACAAACAAAAAAAAAAAAACAGTTAGAGCGGCCAGGGAGATAGCTCAGTAGAATAAGCACTTGCCTGTAAGCATGAAGTCCTGAGTTCAATACCCAGTACCACATAAATAAATAAATAAATAAATAATTTCTAAAAAAATTACTTTTCTTCTTCTTAATGCTAACATTTTCAGCATTCAAGTCATTCTAAGTTAATATATATAGGCCACAACTTTACAGGCTTTACTATGTATAGTCTCTAACTTCATAGGAGCTTCCTTACTGGCCATTAGCAAAGAGTTTTTACTTATTCAGCTCTACTTTTTATTCCTGGCTCTTACACAGATATTGATAAAAGCTACCAACAGTTCTAATTCCATAACTTCACCATTTGGGTGGCTTAAAGTTTTCTCTATCAGCCTTAGCTACCCAATTTAGTGGGAAGAACAGTACCAAAAGTGGACCTTGAAAACCTTGGTGAGCCATGTGGAAAGGAAGAAACTCCACCCATGGGCCCTCTGCCATCCGGAGATCCTCTGTCTAGTGGAGTCCTAGGGCCTGGCCCATACTCCTATACTGCACATCAGCTAGCCAGCACGGGAAGCTCTCAGGACACAGCAATCATCTTGTCCAAATTAACACAAGGTAAATCCATTCTAATAAAGGGAAACACTTTGCATACAAACTCTAATTTAGGAAAGTTCTATCATGTAACTAACAGTTCTATTATGTTACGTTGCTCCTATGGTCTAAAGTACGAAATCAAAAGTTACTACAGTTGGTCAGCTTTTAAATTGTGCTTACTACTAATTGTACTATTGTAATTGACTCTCATATCTGTTGTAATCCGTTGTTCTTGGCTATGTAACAATATTGGGAAGCTCTGGAGTAATAACATCACTACAGCCCTGTACCAGATGACTGGGGACTGATCCCAACAGAAACCAACAGCCCAATATTAATTGATTGGGAAGGTAGGACCTTGGGACAGACGCACACCAAGAATCTCATACACAGGGGAGATATTCCTAAACCATACACTATTCCTGGTGAGGACTCGATATTAGTGATATAGCTGCCTACTGGCAAGGCCCACAAAGATCATCACAAAACAATAAATAAAATAAAACAGCTTTTTGAAATAGAAAATGTCAAAACAAATGAGAAACTGCAGTCTGTGACCTCCAGCCCACCAAGAACAAATCCAGGAGACATCAACATAGAAGAAACTAGAAGTCAATAAAATTTATGAAATGATAGCAACTGTATTAAGAAATAATTTCGTCAGGCTACAGGAAAAAATTAGATAAGAAATAATCTCTCGGGTAAAAATAAAAAGAAATGACAAACATAATAAAAGAATTACTCTGCATATTTAAAGAAAACATATATTAAAAATACAGGGGAATAGAAAGATGATGCAAATCTTGAATGAACAATTTAGGAAAGAATTAGAATGTATGAATCAGATTCAAACAGATACACAGGAAATCAAAAAATTCATTGAAAGATAGCAAAGTCACTTGAACAAAACTAAAGATAGATTTTCAAACCTTGAAGACATCCTTTCAGCTGGTGATCATAAAAGCAAAGATCTCTCAAAAGTAAAAAGGAACCAGAAAATAACAATGCAAGATGATGTAAAGAGAAACAGGGGCTGGGGAGATAGCTCAGTAGAATAAGCACTTGCCTGGCAAGTACAAGGTCCTGAGTTCAATCCCTGGTACCGAGAGAGAGAGAGAGAGAGAGAGAGAGAGAGAGAGAGAGAGAGAGAGAAATATAAACTGATAGGAGTTAATTAAAAATTGGAGTCAGCACAAATATCATAAAAAGACTATTTGCAGCAGTAACAGCAGAAAATTTCCCAAGCATGGGAAAAGAATCAGACCTACAGAAAAGTTACGTATATAGATCTCTAATAAGCCATAACCAAGATAAATCTATATCCAGATATAGATTTATATATATTATATAACTATTATATATCCAGATATATAATAGTTAAGATCTGAGAAGTCCAGCACAAGAACTGAATTTTAAAAGCAGAAAGAAAAAGAAAAGAAAAACAACAGATCACCTATAAAGAAAAGCACATCAGAATCATGGAAGATTTCTTAAAAGAAACCATCAAGTTAAGAAGATCTTGGACGGAAGTATTTCAGATCCTGAAAGAAAACAACTTCTAATCCAGATTGATGGGCCCTGAAAAACTATCTATCAAAATAAATAGAGAAATAAGATACTTCCATGACAAAGAACAACTGAAGATATTCATGACCGTCAAACCAATAATCCTATAAAGAGTATTTTAGAAAGAGATAGAAATGACCACAATCCCAAGAACAATAGTACAAAGGGAGCACCAAGCATGACAAGCAATTATATACAAGGAGAAAGCAGGGGAAAACCAAACAGACACTAGCAAGACAATGATAAGCAAATACACAGCAGTTGTAACCACTAATCTAAATGGTTTCAACTCACCAGTCAAAAGAAATAGACTGGCAAAGTGTTTCAAGAAACAAAATCCAGCAATGTGCTGCATATAAAAAACACACTTTTCTCAAAATGAAATAAAAGAATGGAAAACAATATTCTATATGACAGGAGACCATATGAAAGCAGGTGTAGTTATTCTGTTTGCAGACAACGGGAACTTCAAACCAAGAATGATTAAAAGGTGTAAAGAAGGCCACTACATACTTGTCAGGGGAAAACTGCAAGAAAATATACAATCACAAATATACATACATCAAGCAAGGGAGGAGCCAACTACGTAAGACAAATTTTAGTAGACATGAAAACTCAACCAACAACAAGATTATAATAGGGAAATTTAATGCCCCATTGTCACAAAGAGATAGATCAACTGGATGAAAAAAGAAATCAGCAAGAAGAAAAAAAATAAGAATAAAACTGAACTAAATTTGTGGACAAATGGTCTTAGTATACTTTGCACAGTGATCCACCTAACAACATCAGCATGCATATTCTTCTGAGCTGCATTTGGGACATTCTCTGAAATAGACTATATACTAGCCCATTGGAAATGCTTAAGTAAATGCAAAGTAATTAAAATTAGCCTATGCATATCATCTAACTATAGTGTGATGAATTCAGAAATCATTGACAAAAAAAAACAGCAAAAACTCCATAAACACGTGGAAACTATGTAACGCCTTTCTGAACAACAAATATATCACAGATGAAGTTTAAAAAGGAATTAAATAATATTTACAATTAAAGAAATTATAGATACAACTTGCTGGAACATGTGAAATGCAGTGAAAGCAGTCCTCAGAATGAAATTTATAGCAGTGAATTCTCATATCAGAGAAACAGGATGAGCACAAATAAATGATCTTATGTTGTACCACAAGCTGCTAGAAAAAAATAGAGGAAGTGAAGCTCAAAGCCCAAAGAAAGAAAGAAATTATAAAGATTGGAGCATAATTAATACAATGGAGACTTGAAAAGTAATGAGGTGAAGAGTTGATTGTTTGAAATAGTAATATTAGTAAAACTTAAGTCAACATTAGCAACAAAAGGAAAGAAAAACTCAAATTCTTTCCAGAAAGGTAAAAGAGCTGTAGAAACGCAAAAGATCATAAATACCTACTTTGAAAATCTTTACCTTTACAGACAAAAAAAAAAAAAAAAAAAATTAAGAACTGGAAAGATTCCGGGATACATGTGGATTATCAAAGCTGAATCAAAAAGTTAGAAAAATGCTGAATATTCCAACATGAGTTAATGAAATTAAAAATGTATAAAATCATAACAAGAAAGCCCAGATCCTGATAGATTCATAGTTGAATTCTACAAGAAATTCAGAGAAGATTTAATGCCAATTGTATGGTTTATGTCTAGTTGTCCCCCCAAAGCCTCCCATGCAATCATGGGACAGGGACTTCTAGAGTTTGAGACTTGCCTCATGATCCCTGGGATTATGTGTTTCAGTACTGATGGGATTATGGATCTGAGTACTTCTGCGATTATGGGTGTAGCCTAAGGCAGATAGGCTGAGGCAGAGAGCCTGAATGTAATATAGAGAGAGAGACAGACTCAAGCTGTTGCTCTCTGCTCCCTTGGTTGTTTGCCTCTGTCACCATTTTGTTGCTGTTCCACTACCATGGACTGCTGGCCTCTGCATTGTGCCTCTCTGCCTTGGATCCAGCCAAATATGTACTGAAGCCTCCAATAACTGTGAGGTAAATAAGCCTTTCCTTCCTTCATTTTGGGTGTCAGGTATTTGTCCCAGCAATGAGAGAAGAGTAACTAAGACAGCGATAATTCTCAATCTCTGCAATGACACTGAAAGAGAAACAATTCTTCCTAACTAAATCTTGGAGGCAAATGTTACCCTTAGATGAAAACCAACAGAAGATCCAACCAAAATAAGAACTATACACCCATGTCCCTAATGAATATAGGTGCAAAAATCCTCAATAAAATACTAGCAAACAAAATGCAGCAAATCATAAAGAAGATTATACATCATGATCAAGAGGGATTCACCCCAGAAATGCAGAGATGGCTCGATATATTCAAATCAATAAATGTAACATACTATATCAACATGACCAAGGGCATAAACCACATAATAATCTCAATAGGTGCACAAAAGCTTTTGATAAAGTCCAACAATCGATCATTATGACAATCCTGCAGAAAATCAAGATAGTCTTTACCTCACTCTGATAAAAGTCACCTATGACAAGCTAACAGCCAACATCATACTGAATGGACAAAACTTGAACTCTTTGCCGGGCGTGGTGGCTCATGCCTGTAATCCCAGCACTCGGGAGGCTGAGACAGGAGGATTGGTGCGAGTTCGAGACCAGCCTGGGCTACAAAAGTGAGCTCAGGACCAGCCTCAACTGCATAGCGAGACCCTGTCTCAAAAAAAAGACAAAAAAAATAAAAAACTTGAACTCTTTCACTTTAAAATTAGGAACAAGACAAGAACATTCACTGCCTCCACTATATACAATATAGTTCTTGAAATGTTAGCCAGAGCAATTAGACAAGACAGAGAACTATCAGGAGTAAGGGCAGGATAGGAAGATATAAAGTTATCTTTATTAGCAAGATGACATGATACTGTACATAGAAGATCACACAAACTCCACCAAAAGACTTGTAGATTTCATAAGCAAATTCAGTAACATAGATAGATAAAAAGTCAACACTCAAAAATCAGCAGTACTCATGCACACCAACAACAAACTGACTGAGAGAAAAATTAGGAAAATCACACCCACCACAATAGCATCCCAAAAAAAAATGAAATGCTTAGTGATTAATCTAACAAAGGAAGTAAAAGATCTGTACAGTGAAAATTAATGTACTTTGAAAAAAAGAGATCAGGAGGAGTTCAAAAAATGGAAATATATTCTTTGCTCATGAACAGGAAAAACAAATATTGTGAAAACAGTCATACCCCAAAATTTTTATATAGATTTGGTACATGTTGATCAAATGTCCATTATTATACTTCACAGATCTAAGGAAAACATTTCTAAAATTCATTTTGAACCATAAGAGACTTAGAATAGCTAAAGCAATCCTGGAAAACATAGGCAATGCAGGAGGCATCACAATCCCTGACTTGAAATCATACTACAAAGCTAATGTGATAAAATCACCGTGATGCTGGCAAAAAAACAAACCCGGAGATCAATGGAACAGATTAGAAGACGCAGATATAACTACAAACACACTCAGCCATCTTAACTTTGACAAAGAGGCCAAACATGGTCACTGAAGAATGAGAGCATCTTTATCAAATAGTGCTTGAAAAACTGTCTTTCCATATGGTAAAGACCAAAACTACACTTACGTCTGTAACCATGAGCTAAAATAAAGTCAAAATGGATCAAAGATCTAAATATTAAAACAGAAAATCAAAATCTATTAGGAGAGAAAGTATGCAGAAATCTTGAAGACACTGGGGCAGGCAGAGTTCATGAGCCAAAACCAAACTGCACGGGAAATACCAAAGGATCAGCAACTGGGATCTCATGTTATTGAAAAGTTTTTGTACATCTAGAGAAGCCAACAAAAAAGTAAAAAGAAAATTCATGAATTGAAAAGAAAATCTTCAGCAACTGTCCTTTGGATAAAGGACTTTTATCTAGAATATCCAAAGAAAATATCAGAGGGACAGCCAAATAGTTCAGCAGATTAAAGCCCCTGCAAGCTTGTGCAGGGGCCTGCCATGTCAGTCCTGCCCGGGGGCGTGCAGAGAGACTGGCATGGTGGCACGCACCTGTGATCTCAGCTCTTGGGAGGCTGTGAACAAGCACATCACTACAAGTCCGATCTAGTAGTGAGATCCTGAATACCCTGTAGACACTTCAAAAATGAAAAAAATTAAAAACTTGAAAGAAAAAAGAAAAGAAGAAAAGAAAAAAGAAAAGAAAAGAAAATATCCAGCCCCCAAAGTTCAAAGATCCAATCCAAAAAAAGTGACATCTGAGGAGAATTGGTGTCGCTCAGAGGAAGAAAAACAAATGGCAAATAAATATATTTCATTTTCATTTTTCTTGCTTGCTTGCTTTTTTTTCCCCCCAGTACCAGGGACTGAACTCAGGACCTTCCACTTGCCAGGCAAGCACTTATTCCCCTGTGCTAACTCTCTGGCTCCCTAGCAAATAAATACATGAAAAGCTTTTCAGCATCATTGGCCATCTGTGAAATGCAAACTAAAACAACACTGTGATTCCATCTGACCCCGTAAGGAATGGCTATCAAAGAAATCATCTAATAACAAACATTGGTGAGGCATGGGGAAAAGGAAGCTTTCTCCAGTGTTGGTAGGGTTTGGACTGATAAAATCACTGTGAAAATCAGAGTGGGGATTCCTCAAAAAACTAGGATTATTTGACTCATCTTTTCCCCTTCTAGCTATCTTTTTTTTTTGTCATTTATTTTTTTAATTTAATATTTTTATTGTTTAAATTTAAGAGTGGTTATATTACATATTTCCATCATCAGATCAGCTTAGATTAATACATATAGGTATATAAGATTGATCAAACAATTAAACATTAACACTTTTAAATCAACATTACAAAGAATGAAAACATCATGCCACAGTAATATATATGCCCCCATGTTTGTAGCATCAGAATTTGTCATAACTAAATCTTGGGACAAACCAAATGTCAATGAGGAATGAATAAAAGTGCATAGTCTTTTTAATAGAATTGAGTACTGCTTGGCCATAAGGAAAAATGAACTTTTATAGGTAAATGGATGAAACTAGAGAGCATACTTATAAATGAAATAAATCAGACCCACATAGTAAACACCCTATTGTCTCTCTCAGTTTCTCTCATAAGAAACTTAAAGAGTAAAATAACATAAAATCCAAAAGACACAATAGATATTGTGAAAGGGAGAGAAACTGCTCCAAAGGAAAGAACAATTGGAATGAGAGAACGGAGAAAAGAAAGAAAGGAGAGAGGGAGGGAGGAAGGGAGGGAGGAAAGGTGGGAGATACAATAGATTGATGATAGATAGATAGATAGATAGATAGATAGATAGATAGATAGATAGATGATTGATACATAGATAGATAGATAGATAGATGATAGATAGACAGATAGATAGATGATAGATGACAGATAGATAATAGATGATAGATGATAGATAGATAGATAGATAGATAGATAGATAGATAGATAGATAGATGCAAGATTTCTGAGATAATTGTATTACTAATTTCTATTGATTTATTGAAAGGAACAGTTCATGCTTAGCTTTTAAAGTCAGCTTGGTATGCCTATGTCTGGCAATCTCAACAACTACTTTAGAGATAACAATATGCAATATAGCAGCTATTTCTGATTTCCTATCATTTTGTTTTGAAATTCTGCTATCATTTTTAATTTTTATTCTCTTTAAAATAAAAACAAATTTCCTCCGCCAGATTTAAATAATCTGCCTCCCTCCAGTTCTCAGGCTCCTACAAAATCTCAGGACACGCACACATGTAGATAAACTTTCTGCTGGGGTGTACCCAAGCACTACATGGTCTTGAGTCCAACTACCACTAGAGTTCTTGTTTCCAATTGAAACCTAAAAGCCTGATCTTTGTTGTCTGCATTTCTGCGAGAATTCTGGTTCTGAGCTTTGATTAAAATCTCTCATTGAGCTTGATATGTAGAATTTTACATCTTCTCTAGCCCATATTTTCAAACCTTTTCAAAGTGCTCTCATGAATCTTGAAGTAATTATATTTTAGCAACTAGAAAATGAGAAGGTACCAGAAAAGTGGACTCTCTGTCCTTGGGATGTACCTCACCGTGTGGTTTAGAAGTCTTTCAAAAAAGATTCATGGGAGGAATTTGAAAAGACTTCAAAATATGGGCTAGAGAAGATATAGAATTCTACACATCAAGCTTGATGGGAGATTTTAGTCAAAGCTCAGAAGACCAGAATTCTTATAGAAAAGCAGACAGACCAGCCAGATAGCTCAGTGGATTAAAGTGCCTGCTTAGGCAGAGCACAATGGCCAGGATTCCATCCCCAGCATGTTGTGCTGGCCTTGTCCCCCGGGGTGGGCTACGACGATGAATGAGACTAGGCATGGTGACAAGTGCCTGTAATCCCAGCGTTTGGGAGGCTAAAAACAGCAGAATTACTAGGAGTCTGATTGATATAGTGAGAGACTGTAGACCCTGTAGACCCTGTACTAAATACATGAAGAAAAAAGAAGAAAAGAAAAAGAAAAGAAAAAAAAACAGAAATGCAGACAGTAAAGATCAAGCTTGTAGATTTCAGTTGGAAACAAGAACTCTAGTGGTTATTTTCTTTTGTTTCTTAAAAGAATTTTATACATTTGTATCTGGCAATCTGAAAAACTAATTTGAAGATAGTGTTATAAAATACAGCAACCATTGTTGAGTTCCTATTATTTTGTTTAGTGAAATCATGTATTATTTCTTATGCTGTTTTTATTCTCTATTTTGTACTCTTTGAAACTTAAAAATCAAACAAACAAAAAAGTAAAGTTACTGATATCCACAACTAGATGGATGAAAGGTTTACTTTGGCCTACATTTCAGGGCATAATTAGCTGGCCCTGACATGGGACATCATGGTAGAACAGAAACAGAGATAGAGGAGGAGACAGGAGGGAGTCATACCTTACTGCATCATTTCCCCAACTAGATATCTCTTCTGACCAGAAGACACCTTCTAACAGCAAGCCAGACATATTATGTCTATGATCAACCTCCTGTCACATCCCCGTGTCTGAGCACGTAAGGCTTTGGTGGGGAAGAGGAGATCTCCCAGATCCAAACAAATGATAAACAAACAATACAAAACAATAAACAAATAAAAAACTAAATCTGAACATGTATCTTCAGATACAGAAATCCAAAGGTAAATAAATTATAATGAATTATAAGTTATAAAAATAAATGTTACATCTGAGATCTACCTGGAAGCTATGCAAGGGTGAAGAGAGTGGGGTGAAACATTGTCTTGAAAGGAAAAGAAAAGCAAAGACTAGAATTCTGCAACCTGTGAAGGCATCCTTTGGAACTAAAGAAAAAATTGGTCTCTCTTAGAAAAATCAAGAGCTGCAGAAATGTGTTATATGTAGACCTGTGTTGTAAAAACTACTTCAAAGAGCTCTTTAAAGCAAAGGAAAAATTTTAAAGGCCAGACACTCAGATCAATATACATAAATAAAAACATTGAGTAAAGATAAAAACTTTCACTTTTTTTCTTGAATGATCTATCAGATAACATTCTGTTACAAGTTAGAATAGCAACAATGTATTTGTCTGCACATGCTTCCTAATTAATTTATATATAAGTGTGTTTATGTATTCTTAATGTAGTTGAAATGAACACAACAACAGCAACACAAAGGATAAAAGTGAAACATTAGAATTA
Organism: Myocastor coypus; assembly: GCA_004027025.1. Lineage (NCBI taxonomy): Eukaryota > Metazoa > Chordata > Mammalia > Rodentia > Myocastoridae > Myocastor > Myocastor coypus. The sequence goes on along the minus strand of PVJA010020545.1, from coordinate 3,778 downwards.
TTGTGTTTGGGCCAGCTAAATAGCTCAATGGATTAAAGTGCCTGTTTAGGCAGGTGCAGGAGCTGGGGGTTTGATCTCCAACCTGCCTTTCCGGCCCCACCCCCAGGGCAAGCTGAGATGGCAACTGAGACTGGGTGTGGTGGCACATGCCTGTAATCCCAGCTCTTGGGAGGCTAAACACAGGTGAATCACTATAAGTCCAGTCTATGTAGTGAGACCCTGTAGTCTCTGTATGCCCCATACTAAAATAGAAAAAGAAGAAGGAGAAGAAGGAGAAGCAGAAGCAGAAGCAGAAGGAGGATGAGAAGGAGAAGGAGGAGAATAAGAAGAAAGAGAAGTATGGTGTTCAATAATATGTGTGAAGCAAATGTGTGTGAAGCATCTGTGAAGCACCCTATGTGGGAACTGGTCTGGTGTCATGTGACCACGGGTTTGAACCACTGGTCAAGATTGTACATTAGAAACTCTAGGGAAATGACTTAAAAAGTAAAATGAAACAAACAAGTAACTAGTGTGATAGCCAGGAAAGAAAATGAAATCATATGAAATGTTCAATTGAAATTATAAAAAGAGAGTGAAAGATAAAAATAAACAAATAATAAAATCAATGACTGCCCAAAAGTAATAAATCTGGTATATATTAATCCAATAAGGTTAATAATCATTTTTAATATCAATGGTCTAAGTATACTGATTCAAAGGCAGAGATTCTCAGAGTGGATCGAAAATCAAGACCAAAACAAGTGTTTTATATAAGAAACACACTTTAAATATGAAGACAAATTTAGGATAAACAATGTGATAAATTGCCAAAGGGATAGCTCAGTGGCATAAGCACGTGCCCAGCAAGCACAAGGTCCCAAGTTCAATCTCTGGTACTGAAAAAAAAAAGTGAGTAAAAATGAGGTAATATACCATCCTAATACAAATCCAAAGAAAGCAGGAATATGAAAGTTAAAGTCAGACAAAGAAAACTTTAAAGAAGCCATTGTCATTAGAGACAAAAAAGACATTATATATACCTAAAAACAGACTATCAAGATACACAAAGTAAAAACTGAGAACTATAAAGAACTATTGATGAATTCACTATGGATATGAAATATTAAAACAATGAGAAATTGGATACCTCAACATTTCATTATCATGAATAGACAGATTCAGCCAGACAGAAAATCAGTACTTCCTTGGTGGGGTTTATATACTCCAATAAGTTGAATACAATTGCTATCTGCAGACTATGCATATTTTATCTACACAATTCTTTATCCAACAATAGCAGGATACAGACTTTTCACAAGTTCAACATCTTTTCAACAACCAGGCAGAACTAGATATCCATGCTAACAACTATAAAGGAAAAAATATCTATAAACCTTTCACCACTCACAAAAGTTACATAACATACAAAACTGAAATTTCTAGACAATAACATAAAAGAAAATCCAGATTCCTCTATATTCTATTATGACTTTTTGGATAAAACCCCAAAAACATAATTCATGAAGAAAAAAGTCATATATTTGAGTCATTAAATATTTCTACTATGTAAAAAACAACGTCCAGGAAATGACAAGACAAGCCACAGACTGGGAGAAAATATTCGTAAAAGATATCTCTGATAAAAGATTATAATCTAAAGTGCAAAATGAACTCTTAGAAACTGAACAATAAGAAAATGTACTGACAATGCTTGGCAAAGATAAAGACCAGGAACTCTTAGCGCTGGCTGGAAGCAAAATGGTATAGGCACTTTGGAAGATAAGAGCTAGAATAAACAAACGACAATGATAACACCATAAAAATGCATGCATACATGTGTATTGCCAAAACTTGAAGCAAGCAAGATATCCTTCACTAGGTAAGTGGAACAGTGAACCAAATTGTGTGCAGACAATGGATTATTACTCATAGCTTAAAAGACATGAGCTGTCAAATCATGCAAAAACAAGAGGAATTTAAATGCATATTTTATTGACAGAAGTCAATTTGAACAGGCCAGGTGCTACAGGATTCCAGCTATATGATATTTCAGAAAAGGTTAAAATTATAAAGATATTTAAATGATCAGTGCTTCCAGGTATGATGATATGATGAAGGACAAATAGGTAGAGCACAGGGAATTTTTAAATGAATCAATACACTGTTTATGATTCTGTTAGTAGATATCTTACCTTCGTCAAAACCCATAGAATATACAAAACCAAGACTGAACTTGAATGTAAATGATGGACTTGAGTGACCTGATTCAACGTAGATTCATCAGTTGTAATAATTGTATCAATGTGATGGCAAAAATTTCTAAAAAGGGAGATTATGTATGTATCAGGGAAGACATATATGGAAAATATCTTCCTTTGATCATTGCTATGAAGTAAAACTGCTCTAAAATAAGTCTTATTCTTTACAAAAAAGAAAAGTCTTTAAGTTAATTTGTGATACCTTTAAATATTGCTATCCCATTGGTTTGGTAACAGACCCTATGCCGACAGCAACAGGAGTACAGATGTACTACACAGATTGCTCCAATCAAAGTGCATACCTGGAAATAAGGCCAAACTCCCTCTGATCTTTTTTTAGTCCGATGTAAGTTAGTGGCTTCCCCCTAGCCTGGCATAAGGAGAAACTGACCTGGGAAGAAAGCCAGAAATCCAAAAGAAGATTCAACCACTGGAAGTCTCTCAGTTCCTGGGTCCAGCTGTTTGTTTCTGAGCAATTTCGTCACAGTCATTTGCAAGGTTTGGTGATATTACCCCATAAATTTCACTTTTTCTTTCTAATTTGAGTTTGCCTGTGATGTGCAGGGTTTTGATCAGCTTATGATGGTATCCCTAAGGAAGCCATCGTTTTTACTGTGTTTGGAGACCATGCTGCACCTAGCACAGGGTGCTGTGACTCAACCTAACATTGTCAAAGATTTTCTTAATTTCCATTAAAGTTCTAGAATATTATGTAAGATTCTAGAAATATGAATGAAATATTACAAGTAAAAGTTGTTAGCATGTGCAGTGTCTCAGGAGGTACTTATACTGTGGTTAAGTCTCCTGGTTTTATGAACAAAAAACGTAACTACTTTATAAACATACTCCTTCTTAACTGACCTCAGCCTTCCTGATATTTCTATCCTTACTGATTGCTCCAGAGAGGGCACAACAGATGTGTGTGTGTGCATGCAAGCGTGCATGCGCATGTGTGTGTATGTGTGTGTGATATGTTAGACGTATGAACATGTGTGTGTTGCTTTAAGCAACTTCTAACTTCCTGGAAAGTTTCTCTGTTGTGCTTACAAAACCTGGGGTGTAAACTTAACAAAGTTCTCCACAGTCTCATATAGAGGCACCTTTCCATGAATTCTGCGTGTGACTTGTTCATAAATACGGAAAGTATCTGAAGGTTTTCTTTTAATTTGTACTGAGTTCCTTGAAGGCTCTGGCACACAGCATGAGAGTAAAATAATCTGGCATGGCTGCTTCTTTGCCCGTGAAGACCAAGGAATAAATATTAGAATGATGAGTTATCTTTCCCTTGTCCGCCACGAATGAGTGTCAGCCCAAGGCAAGGTCTCAAAAGTGATTTAAAGGGCCCGGCGGGATGGCTCAGTGGTCTAAAGCGCCTGCTTGGGAAAGCTTGGGCGGCTTCAGGGACCGCGGTTCAATCCCCGGCACCACATGCTGCGCCAGCCCTGCCCTCGGGGTGGGCTGAGCCGGCCATAAAAATGAGTGAATAAACAAACAGAAGTTCTGAAACAAGAATAAAAATAATAAATAAAATAAAAAAT
>PVJA010020544.1:0-36788 GCA_004027025.1 Myocastor coypus | reverse complement strand
GTATCTTCCAGGGTCAAATCCCCTCAGGATTAAATTTGAGACCATAGACAGTACTTTGTAGAACTGTCCAGTTTTGGTCTTAATTGATATTTCTAGTCTTGGAAAGATGGTGCTAGAGATTATCTTAGGTCAAAAGAATATAATTAGGGGTCTTTGTAATTGTAATCTCACTATATCCCCTCAAATAGTGTAATTTTAAGAACTATATTTATATGTATCTGAATAAATATATGTACAAAGGAGATGATTCTAAATTAATTGTCAATCTTTTTCTAAGAAAACTTTTTTAGCCTAGTCAAGTTGTCTTCCTTGATGCTATACTGGAAAAGATTCTGACCTATTTCTAAGAATTAAGAATATTTTCTTTATAATAAACCACTCTTGGGGCTGGGGATTTGGCTCAGCGGTAGAATGCTTGCCTAACAAGCTGGAAGCCCTGGGTTCGGTCCTCGGCACCAAAAAAAAGAATAAAACCTCCTGTAAAAAACAGTTCCACAAAAAAAAAAAAAAAAAAATCAATAAAAAAATATAATAAAGCACTCTTGTACTAATTTTTATTTAATAAGCCAACCTTTTGTCAAGAAGCCATTTCCATTTATTTAAATTTAAAACCACAGTTAAGAGCTTATATATTCAAATCTAAAAATACTCAAGATCACATGAAGGATGAAATCACATAATTAGAAAGTCTCTCCAATCCCTATTCCAAGTACCTTTTTTAATCCAAAAATATTTAGCACTGTCTACCCAGGCCTGAAATTTTGACAATTTAAGGCAATGACATTATTTATTAATTAGGCAGTATTTGGAACTTTAGCTACGTTTCCAGTTTAAAACCTAAAGGTCTCCTTAAGATGCCAGCAAAACAATGTAGAAATCAGTATGGCAATTCCTCAAAAACTTAAACTACGGGTTTCCTTTTTGACTCTTCTTGGTATCATCCTGAAAGAATTAAAAGCATACCAGTAAGATATCTCAACAAACTTAAGCACCTGCTTTGACAAGCTCAAGGACCAAGGTTCAATCCCTGGTCCCACATGCTGTGCTGGCCCCACCGCTTAGAGCGTGCTGAGCCAGCAACCTAGTCCAGGTTTGGTGGCCCACACTTGTAATCCCAGGACCAGGGAGGCCAAAAGCAGAAGGATCACTATGAGTCCATACTGCATAGTGAGACCCTATACCAAGTACATAAAATGAAAAAAAAAAAAAAAAAAAAGAATTAAAAGCATCACACCACAGTGATATACGCACACCCCTGTTGACAGCCACACAGATTCTAAATCTTGGAAACAACCCAAATGCCCACCAAATGCCCACCAACATAAATGCCCACCCACCATCTGGCAGATGACTGGATTAAAAAACATACATTTAGGTTTTTTTTTTTTTTTTTTTAATAAAATGGAGTACTTCTTAGCCATAAACAATACACTTAAGACATTTCTAGATAAATGGATACACTGTGAGACTACTTTTTTTTTAAATATTTTTTATTTTATTTTCTTGTTTCAGAACCTTTGTTTATTTATTCACTCATTTTTGTGGCCGGCTCAGCCCACCCGGAGGGTAGGGCTGGCGCAGCATGTGGTGCAGGGGATCGAACCGCGGTCCCTGAAGCCACCCAAACTTTCCCAAACAGGCGCTTTAGACCACTGAGCCATCCTGCCGGGCCCCTACTTTGTTTTTTTAACTATACTGGTGGCACACATCTGTATCCCAGCACTCAGGTGGCACAGGCAAGAGGATCATTGTGAGTTCAAGACCAGCTTAGGCTACAAAATGAGCTTAAAGCAAGAAGAACTGCATAGTGATATCTTATCTCAGAAAGAAAACAAAAGACTTAGCTATTATGAATTGTGCTATTACAAACATGGATATGCATGTACTGCTGTTAATATGATGTTTGTAAGTCTTTAGCACAGATACCTACGAAGTGAACAGATGGGTCAAATGGAATTTCAACTTTTCAGTTTTTCCGACTTTTTTAAATTTTATTTTGAGACAAGATCTCTCACTAAGTTGTCCCAGCTGGCCTTGAATTTAGAATCCTTCTGCCTCAGCCACCTGAGTAGATAGGATTATATGCACACACCACTATACCTAGCTTTACTAATACCTTTTTTTGTTTTTTGGTTTTTTGTTTCTTTTTTTGTAGTGCTGGGGATTGAACCCACAACCTCCCACAAGCACTCCATGACTAAGCCACATTCAAAGCCCTATAACTAAATTTCATTATCAGAAAATATCTATTAATAAAGAAATTAGTAGTTTTAGCAACATAATCAACTACTGAACTTAAGATTTAGATGAACATAATGGAAACAATAAATCAATATTTTGTATTTCTCACAGGAAGACTGTTTGAAAATTTCTCCTTCTGCAAAAATAAATGTGATCCTAGAAGAAGCTGGTACAGGGGGATTGCAAGTTTGAGGCAAGTGGACAACTTAGTGAGACCTTATCTCAAAAAACAAAAAGGGAGGAAAAAGGGGATTGGAGATACAGCTCAGTGCAAAGGCCTTCAGTCAATCCCTTGCACTACAAAAAAGAAATGTCACAAAACGGAATAAAATAAAGATCTCTTAATGGAATCAAAATCTATTCATATATTAAAAAGATAAGAAAAGTTTCCATTGCAGAAAGAAAGATGGAAAATCATGTCCTATGGCCTAAACACAGTGAATCTTAATTCTTGAAAAAATCCTCCAGTTAGGCATGCTGAGCTGGGCACCAAGACCAGGCGTGGTGGCACACATCTGTAATCCCAGAGCTGGGAAGGAGGATCACTGTAAGTCTGGCCTGAGCTGCACAGTGAGACCATGTATCAAATACATTAAAAAAAAAAAAAAAAAAAGGAAAAATCTACCAGTTTTAAGATAATGTCAAGATACATGAAATTATATGCAATTCAAACTTCAAGTTCCATAAAATTTTACTGGGGCACAGCCACACTTACACTTTTTATACGTGGTCTACAGGCACATTTATGCTACAATAAAAAAAATTGAGTAGCTATGAAAGGCTTTACATGGTGTTCTCACTATATTACACTACTGATAGATGCTCTATAAATTACAGTAATGCACTTAGAAACTCAATGGCATGTTGACTGTCATATGTATTAACACACTGCAACCCTTTAAACAGCAGCACACACGTGTCAAATATGGAGAGTGGAATTCAAATGTCACACTTTCAAGGTATAATGAAGATATTGAAATCAGATGGCAAAATATTCTGTTGTATAACATAACTATGCTGAAAGAATAAGAGGTCATTACCAGACCAAACACTAATCATAACTCACAGAAAAGTAGTAATAAGAAAAAGTTAGAACATTTAAAACACATTAGTATAAAAAAAATTTTAAAAATTAAACCACAACAAAGTTTCTGAGGGTTTATTTATTGGCCAAGCAAAGGAAGCTTTGGGTTTGCAAGCAAGTAAAATCTGTTAAAAGAAAATAAAATTGCTTAAGATTATTAACCTTGGGAATAGGGAGATAGCTTAGGGGCACAAGTGCCTCCCTGGCAAGTGCAAGGTCCTAAGTTTGGTATATATATATATATATATATATATATATATATATATATATATATATATATATATATTAACCTTTCAGTGAAAAGTGCTGCTCAGAGTTGAAGATACTGGTAGCAAGATTAATAGATTAATAGTCAATTTAAAAAACAAGGCAAATGATTTCAAGATTTTATTTCTGGCATGTCCACAGATATTACCAATATAGCTTGACTGCTCATTTGAGGAATCATTAGACGCTTTCAGTGATTAAGGAACAAACTTCCATGAATACTGTGTATGAAAGTACAGAAGAATATTTTCAAAGGAGTCAAAAAATAAATGTAGCACATCCTAAAGTGTAATCTGCTAATAAATATTACTAATGATGTTGGTAAAAATATGTATAAAACAGAAAAAAGATCTAGTTGGACAAATTTAGAAAGCTTCTGAAAATGTGAGGTGTTTAGAAGCCTATAGTTACTTATTATGTTATTAATGAGTAGTACTCTGCAGATATTTGATCATGTGTTACTGAACCAGTAATGTTGTTGGTCTTTGTAGACATAACAATCAGCTCTATGAGTTTTTTACAGGAATAAAAACTGAATATCCTGAATTTCCCTTATAAGAAAACAAATTGCTTAGTAGTGGGGGTAAAAAAAAAATACTGAAATCTTTTTAGCTCAGGGTCAAGACATTATTTTGTGAAGAGAAAGAACCAATTAGACCAGTATTTTCAAATATCAAATGGCTTTGGGAAGTAATTTCTGATGTAGAGTTCATGTTTCTTACTGATTTAAACATAAAATTAAAAGACAAAACAGTGCTTATATTCAAAATTCATCCTATGAATATATTTCAAAAACTACTATTTGAAGTACAAGTAATGATAAGCTGTTTTATACACTTCTCTGCTGTCAAATATTAAGGGATACCTCCCATTACTGCAGAAATTTGCAACCAACTTTTTTTTTTGAGCAAACTACATTTCTAGTAGTATTTTTCAATGATTACTAGAAGTACAAAAGAAATCTCTGTATTTCGAAGTCCAGCTACCTGTGCAACTGAGTTTTTACTCAATTTTCATGATTTGCTTAAAGACAAAACTATAAAAACGCCTTCTAATTGTATATGCTCAGTTAAAATCATATATGCAAGGACTAACATCAGTGTCTCACAGCATAGCACCTATCTTTGTAGAGATTTCAAAGATGAAATATATAAAATCTCATTAAAAATGAGCATTAATAGTTATAATCTACTTTGGTGACGGAAAACACTAATGTAAACCCCCAAAAGAAAAATGTAATCCTTGAGCCGGGCGTGGTGGCTCACGCCTGTAATCCCAGCACTTGGGAGGCTGAGGCAGGAGAATCGTTGTGAGTTCGAGACCAGCCTGGGCTACAAAAGTGAGCTCAAGGCCAGCCTGAACTGCACAGTGAGACCCTGTCTCAAAAATTAAAAAAAAAAGAAAAATGTAATCCTTTATTTTCTTTTTTTTATTCTTTTTATTCTGGCCGGATCAGCCTGCCCTGGGGGCAGGGCTGGTGCAATATGTGGTGCTGGGATCTAACCATGGTCTCTATGGCGATCTAAGCTTTGCCAAGCAGAAGCTTTAGACCACTGAGCCATCCCACCAGCCCCCAAAACTGTAATCCTAATTTAAAAAATTGCAACGTTCTCACTCTAAACTTATATTTCTAAAAAAGCATTCTGATTTCATAAAAATCTGCAGAAATGTTTGTTGCTTATTATATAAGTGCATTTACAACATCCCAATTTTTTCTTGACTGAGAAAGACTCAAATACTTAATATTTGGAACTTTCATTATTTAGTGACCCTTAGACAACTGATTATTCATATTTTATAACACATTAATAAAATCAGATTTATATATATATACATATACATATTACATATATAGCGAAACTAAAAACTTCTAGAAATAAGGGACAGAAAGCACAAACCATAAACAAAAATATCAGCACCATTGATTATATTTTTAAGATTTCATAAATAAAATCTATAGACTTGAAAAAATATCTGCAACTCTTAACCAATAAAGGCTAGAAAACAAAGAATTTTTAAAAGTCAATTATAAAAAGGAAAAAACAAAAAAGGACTAATCATATAAGGAAGAAATCTTAATGCCCAGAAAGTATTAAAAAATCATACTTGTGAAAGGGTGAAAGCAAATTTTAAAAGATTTTATTTAAAAAAAAAAACCTATAGAGCTTCAATAATATTTTAAAAATTTAATAATATCAAGAACTGGTGAGAATGCAAAGCAGCATTATTCAGATAAATAAAAAAAACAGAACCAAGTGAACATACAATGGCAACATCTCTCAAATAAGGATAAAAATAAGTATACCCTATCATTCTATTTATTGGAATCATTTCACTTATAGGTGCAAACTCTACATCAACTCAAATGTGTGCACAAAAAGCCATACACAAGCCACTAAAGCACTGAATACAACTTAAAAATCCAGGAATCCAAGAAAAGATAAAATGTTTTAAAATATGCACAAACAACAAACAGTATTAACAGATAAATGCATGTTTGGTATGAAAATATATATAAGGATGACACATATACCAAATTTACATAATGATTAGCACTATAAAAGAGGATACAGAAAGAAATGAGGGAGAAATACACAGAAAGCTTTAACTGTATCTATGAATAAATTTTAATATAAACGAATCTGAAACAAGAAATAAAATGACAAAGGAAAAGAGACTAAAATCTATAACCTTATACAATAAGTAGGCCAAACGAAAAAAGGATGAGCAGCAGAAGCAAGATAGTGCTGGACACAGAGACACAGTTCTGGACACAGAGAAAACAGTAATGAACAAAACTACATCCTTGTTCTTGAGAAGATATATTACAAACACACGTGTTGGAGTAAGCTAATGCTCAAGAAAATCGCTTGTTAAATGGTAGTACAGAAGATGCTGTCAAGAAAAAAAAATAAAATGAGAAGAGTTGTACTAACAGTGTTTAGAAAAGATATGTCTGCATCTTGTACTCTGAACAACTACTATGAAGACAAAAATAAGTAATGTATTAAGTATTGTGGCTGTCCTAACCTGTTTTGAAACTGTCTCACTGTTATTTCTTTCTCGTTAAAATTAATAAAATTAAAAATAAAAAAATAAGAGTAAGAAAGTATGGGATTTGGGGAACCTAAAAAAACTTCTACTTTATATTAGATGATTTTTAAAGATATGAAACTAGACAACAAAATGAGCAAGGATATAGAGACGGAAAAAGTTTGAGGATTGTGCCTTACTAAATTTGGAAGTCAAGATGTCATGAAGGATCTATGAATAGGACAGATGAGAACTAAGAACACTGCTGATCTGGAAGCCAGCGTAAGAAAACATTTCAAGAAGGAAGAATTAGTTACCTCCATCATATGATGCTGATAGAATAAGATAACTAGAGAGCTGGCCAACCTATGGATTACTAGTGATCCTGAACATAGCTATTTTGGTATAGCAATTGTGGCAGAAGTCCAGTCGCGAGTTCAAGACACGGTGGCCATTGTGGAAATTGGTATGGAGATTCTTCAAAAAACTAAAAGCAGAAATTCTATTCAATCCAGATATTCCCCTTTTAGGTATCTTTCTCCAGTTAGAAATACCACATTACACTGATACATGTAGACCTCTGTTTATAACCACACAACTCATAAGAGCTAAATCTTTTTTTTATAATAGCGAAATCTTAAAAGCAGCCTACAGGTCCATAAACAGATAAATAAAGAAAATGCAGTATTTATATATGATGGAATATTACTCTGCTCCATACAAGGATAACTTGAGTCCACTATAGGAAAATGGATGTATCTTGAGACCATGTGAAATAAGTCAGACACATAAGCTTAAAAATAGCACAACCTTGGGGCCCAGCGGGATGGCTCTGTGGTCTAAAGCGCCTGCTTGGGAAAGCTTGGGCAGCTTCAGGGACGGCGGTTCGATCCCCGGCACCATAAGCTGCGCCAGCCCTGCCCTCGGGACGGGCTGAGCCGGCCATAAAAATGAGTGAATAAACAAACAAATGAGTGAATAAACAAACAAAGGTTCTGAAACAAGAAAAATAAATAAATAAATAAATAAGCACAACCTCATACGACTTCGGCCTGCCTGCCAGAGGACTCCGGCCTGCTCCCCTGAGGATTCCGGCCCACCCACCAGACCAGTTCAGCCTACCCACCTGACAACTCCAGCCCGCCTGACGAAGGCCCGCCCACTTGAGGAATCCTGAGGCCTGCTATAAATTCCTCTGGCCCACCTCGAGCACAACCTATCCAGCATCAGGCCCGCCACATCAGAGCTCCTCTGGCCCACTGTGAAAGCAGCCAATCCAGCAGCTAGGCCCAACACGTGACTCAGACCTTTAGCCAGACAGAATCCAGCAACAGGTTCACCACCTGAGTCAGATATCCAGCAAGCTTAGCCTATCCAGCAGCAAGGGCCCCCAGGTGAGTGAAACCTCCCTCCCCAGGGCTAAAAGCAGCTCAGCTGACCCAGCAGTCAAGACTGAACGACTAACAGGTGGGCACACACTCCTGCACCAAAAGTCACTGCTATACAGAATGATACAGACAAGGAGCAAAATGCAATCTCAAATCCCAAACCCACTTGTAACAGATACAGGAAACACTAGTGAAAACATAAGAAAGGATCTTTTAAAAACAACCAGGATGCAGGAAAAAATAAGTCAACATCTGCAAGACGATGAAAAAATGAACAATGTGAGATTAATAGTAAGCAATGAGAAAGAAGGAGTTGACACAAACAAATGATATAAAAAGAATATGGGCAGAAGTAATAGCAGAAAACTTCCCAAATTTGAGAAAACAGTCAGTCAGGTAACTGAACCATACAGAACTCCAAATAACATCAACCCAACTAAAAACACACCCAGACATATAATAGTCAAGATCCCAGAAATCCAGCAAAAGAATAATATACTAAAAGCTGCTAGAAAAAAGAAACAGATCACATTTAAAGGAAAACCCATCAGAATAACAGCAGATTTCTCTTCACAAACCATCAAGTCAAGAAGAGCATGCAGCAGAGTGCTTCAAGTCCTCCATGAAAACAAATTCCAGCCCAGACTTCTATATCCAGTAAAACTCTACTTCAAATATGATGGAGAAATCACTTTCGTGATAAGTAACAACTGAAGAATTTCATGACATCAAAGCCAACCCTACAAGGTATATAAAAAAAATTTTAGAGAGAGACCAAAATGACCCGAACTCAACAAATGAGAACAGAAAGAACCCACTAAATAGGGCAACCAATTAAACACAGTAGAAAAAGAGGTAAACAGTAGTAAGTAAAACGCATGCCAATCATCAGTCAATACATTTCAATTATAATCATCAATGTAAATGGAGTCAATTCTCCAATTAAAAGAAGTAGACTGGCAGAGTGGATAAGGAAGCAAAATCCAACCATATGCTGTATATAAGAAACACACTTAATTCATAAACACAGGCTAAAAGTTAAAGGGTGGAAAACAATACTACATGCTCCAACACCTCAAAAAAAAGCAGGAGTAGCACTCTTGTCTGCAGACACTCTAAACTTCAAACCAAGTTTGGTCAAATGAAATAAAGAAGGCCACCACATACTGGTTAGAGGAAAAATTCAAGATGAAGAGGTAAAACTCATAAATATGTATGCACCAAACATGGGAGTACTGAGTTAAATAAGACAAACCTTAATGGACATGAAAAATCTCATATCCAGTACCACAATCCTAACAGGAGACTTTAACCTGAAAAAGATAGGTCAAGCAGACAAAAAATTAGCAAAGTAGTAGCAGACATGAACCGGAACCTGGAACAACTTCACTTAGTGGACATACACAGAGTGTTCCACCCAACAACCTCAGAATACACATTTTTCTCAGCTGCACATGGGACATTTTCTAAAACAGACCACATATTAACCCACAGGTCATGCTTAAATATATGCAAGAAAACAGAAATTATCCCATGCATACTATCTGACCACAGTGCAATGAAATTGGAAATAAATGACAAAAGAAACCACAAGAACCCCAGAAATATGTGGAAATTAAATAGCACCCTTCTCAGCAACCAGTGGGTTACAGATGAAATTAAACAAAAAATTAAACAATATCTGCAATTTAATGAAAATTCCAACACAACTTATTGGAATTTATGGCATGCAATGAAAGCAATTCTTAGAGGGAAATTTATAGCCCTGAACTCACATATTAAGAAGACAGAACAGGAACAAATAAATACTCTAAGGCAACACCTAAACTGACTAGAAATGAAAGAGCAAACGAAATCCAAAGCCCAAAGCCAGGAGGAAATTATAAAGACTAGAGCAGCAATCAATTCAATTGAGACAAAGAAAACAATACAAAGAATTAATGAATCAAAAAGCTGGTTCTTTGAAAGATTAAATAAAATTGATAAGTCCCTAGCTAACCTCATCAAAAACAGGAAAGAAAGGACTCAAACTCAAGCAATAAGGAACAAGAAGGGTGAAATTACTATAGACCCAACAGAGATACAGAGGATCATAAATAGCTACACTTTGAGAATCTTTACTCTCACAGAATTGAAGACACAGAAGAAACAGACAGATTCCTAGAAAAGTATAAATTACCAAAACTGAATCAAGAAGATATAAGAACCCTCAACAACCCATGAAATACAGCCAATGAAATATAAAATGTAATAAAAAGCCTACCGAAAAAGAAATATCCAGGACCTCATGGATTTACTACTGAATTCTACAAGGAATTTATACAAGACATAACCCCAATATTTCTCAAACTCTTCAAGGAAATTGAAAAGGAAGCAATCCTTCCAAAATCATTCCTAGAAGCAAGTATTACACTGATACCAAAACCAGAAAGAGACACAACTAAAAAAGAAAACTGCAGGGCAATTTCTCTCATGAACATAGGTGAAAAAATTCTCAGTAAAATCCTTGCCACTAGAATACAACAAATCATCAAGAAGATTACACACCATGACCAGGTAGAATTCATCCCAGGAATGCAAGGATGGTTCAATATATGTAAATCTATAAATGATACATCAATAAAGCCAAAGCCAAAAATCACATGATCATCTCAATTGATGCAGAAAAGGCTTTTGACAAAGTCCAACACTCATTCATGTTCAAAGTTCTGCAGAAAATAGGAATAGAGGGACTCTACCTCAATCTGAAAAAAGCCATCTACGATAATCCAACAGCTAACATAATTCTCAATGGGGAAAAACTGAAGCCTTTTACTCTCAAATCTGGTACAAGACAAGGATGTCCTCTAATACTACTCCTATTCAATATAGTCCTGGAATCATTAGCTACAGCCATTAGACAAGAGATAGAAATAAAAGGAATAAAAATAGGTAAAGAAGAAGTTAAATTATTATTTGCAGATGGCATGATAATTTATTTGGAAGATACCTAAAACTCTACCAACAAGCTACTAGAATTAATACACAAATTCAGTAGCATAGCAGGTTACAAAGTCAACACACAAAAGTCAATGGCATTCCTCTATGCATATAACAAACACACTGAGAGAGAAATTAGAGAAATCATACCCTTTACAATAGCACCAAAGACAATGAAATATTTAGGAATTAACTGAACTAAAGAAGTAAAAGAGCTCTTCAATGAAAACTATAGTACTCTGGAAAAAAGAGATCCTAGAAGATTTCAGAAAATGGAAGGATATTCCCTGCTCCTGGATAGGAAGAACCAACATTGTGAAGATGGCCATACTCCCTAAATTCTTACACAGATTTAATGCAATTCCTATCAAAATACCATCAACATACCTTACAGACCTGGAGAAGTCCTTCCTAAAATTTATTTGGAACCAAAAAAGACCCAGAATTGCAAAGACAATTCTGGGCAACAAAGGTAAGGCAGGAGGTATTACAATTCCTGATCTAAAATTATACTAGAGTTACCGTGATAAAATCAACATGGTACTGGCAAAAAAAAAAAAAAAAAAAAAAAAAATAGACCTGAGGATCAATAGAATAGATTAGAAAAGGCAGAAGCAAATATAAACACACTCAGCCACCTTATTTTTGACAAAGGGGCCAAACATGTTTACTGGAAGAAAGATAGCCTCTTTAACAAATGGTGCTGGAAAAACTGTCTTTCCACATGTCAAAAACTGAAAGTTGACCCAGGTCTATCACGATGCACTAAACTAAAATCAAAATGGATTAAAGATCTAAATATTAAAAGAGAAACCCTAAACCTCCTAGAGGAGAAAGTCGGAGGAGATCTTAAAGACATCGGGGTAGGCAAAGAGTTCATGGACAAGAATGAAGATGCACGTTTAACGTACAAAATAATCAACAAGCGGGACCTCCTCTAGCTGAAAAGTTTTTTCATGTCAAAAGAAATCACCAACAGAGTGAAAAGACAACCCACAAATTTCAAAAAAAATTTAACTAATAAACATTCAGACAAAGGTCTTCTATCTAGAATTTATAAAGAACTAAAAAACATTAGGGTCCCAAAATTCAAAGATCCAATCTGGAAATGGGCATCTGAGATGAACACACACTTCTCAGAGAAAGAAATTCAACAAGCCCAGAAATACATGAAGAAATGCTCCACACCACTAGCCATTCGCAAAATACAAATCAAAACAACACTTAGATACCATCTCACTCCAGAAAGAATGGCTATATAAAGAAGTCAACCAACAGTAAATGTTGGAGAGGCTGTGGGGAAAAAGGAACACTTCTCCACTGCTGGTGG
The DNA here is from genome assembly GCA_004027025.1 of Myocastor coypus. NCBI lineage: Eukaryota > Metazoa > Chordata > Mammalia > Rodentia > Myocastoridae > Myocastor > Myocastor coypus. The sequence goes on along the minus strand of PVJA010020544.1, from coordinate 24,466 downwards.
GAATGCAGACTGGTACAACCATTATGGAAAGCAGTGTGGAGACTCCTTAAAAACTAGAGCTGGAAATTCCATTCAATTCAGCTATCCCTCTACTGGGAATTTTTCCAGAAGAACTGAAAATATCGTATCATAATAATATCTATGCACCTATGTTTATAGCAGCATAATTTTTTTTATTTTGTTTATTTATTTCTTGTTTCAGAACCTTTGTTTATTTATTTATTTTTATGGCCGGCTCAGCCTGCCCCAAGGGCAGGGCTGGCGCAGCATGTGGTGCCAGGGATCGAACTGCAGTCCCTGAAGCCACCCAAGCTTTCCCAAACAGGCGCTTTAGACCACTGAGCGATCCTGCCAGGCCCCATATAGCAGCACAATTTGTGATAGCTAAATCCTAGAAACAATCAAAATGCCCATCATCTAAAGAATGGTTGAAAAAGATATGGTATTTTCATAAAATGGAATACTAAAGTGCCTGCCTGGCAAGTGCAAGGTCATGAGTTCAAACCCCGGTCCCGCAAAAAAAAAAAAAAAAAAAAAGGAATACTATTCAGCTATAAGGAATGATAAACTAGAAGACTTCATATATAAATGAATGTATCCTGAACATATACTCATAAGTGAAATAAACCAGACCTACATATGCAAATATCATATAGTCTCCCTAGTTTAAGGACTCAAAAGAAGAAATAAACAAATAAATACATTTTGGGTGGCACCAGGAATCAATCTTAGGACCTTGTGTTTTCTGCAGTCTCAACCCCTATGATTTTTTTTTTTTTTTTTTAGAAGAGTAACTTAAATACAAAATGCAGTTGGAAGAGTTAAAAAAATGTTTATTGAAAGTGTTAATGTTTAATTGATCAGTCTTACCTATGTCTGTTGATCTATACTGATTTGATTATGAAAATACGTAATGCAACCATTGTTAAATTTTTCTTATTTTGAAATTCTGTACTATATGTATTCTTGTCACTGTTTTTTTTTTTTTTTTTTTTTTTCCCTGTTTTTGGCTCTGCTATTTTTACTTTTAAAAACACAAATTTTTACAAAATTGTACAACTTCTCTTATATAAGTAGCTCAAAAAGCTAAAAGAGCAAAATAAAAGACAGTAAGTAACAGGGAAGAGAGAGGGTTGTAAATTTGTACAAGGAAGTAGTTTAAGAGATGGAGGGGAGAAAATGGGAAGTAAAAACAAAGATGTTTTGTACATGTACTAACTCTCCAGGACAAAGGTAATCACTATGTACTACAAATGTGTAATAATTAAAAAAATGAAAATATATATTGCAAGCAATACTATAGAAATACATGAATTGTGAATTATGAGTATATATAATAATTATTTTAACAATTTAGGCTATTTAAAAAAAATAGCTCAAAGGGAACAGAGTACCAAAAAAAAAAAAAAAACTTTTCTCCTGAAGATGAAAATCATTACAGCTTATTAGTATTCTCATCAGATACAGTAAAAAGGAAAAACTGATGATATAAGATGGTACAATAATAACTAATGAATATTAAAGGTAAGAGGGTGAATAAACAAACAAAGGTTTGCCGGGCGTGGTGGTGCATGCCTGTAATCCCAGCACTCGGGAGGCTGAGGCAGGAGGATCAGTGTGAGTTCGAGACCAGCCTCGGCTACAAAAGTGAGCTCAAGGCCAGCCTGAACTACATAGTGAGACCCTGTCTCAAAAAAAAGACAAAAAAAAAAAAAAAAAAAAAAAAAAAAAAAAAAAAAAAAAAAAAAAAAAAAAAAAAAAAAAAAAAAAAAAAAAAAAAAAAAAAAAAAAAAAAGGTTCTGAAACAAGAAATAAATAAATAAATAAATAAATAATAAAAAAATAAAATAAAATAAAGGTTAAGAGGGAATAGGGCCCAGTACACAAGCAAATCAGTCTTAGGAGTATAGATAGTTCATTTACTAGTAATGGAAGAAAATAACTACAAAGACTCAAGAGAGACACACAGTCCCTCTCCAAAAATTTCAGTGTAAGCAAAGATGGTTGTGCATGCCTGTAATCCCAACACTCAGCGGCTAAGGCAGGACTATCAGTTCAGAAGTCAGCCTGGAATCTAGGTTACACAAGTTCAAGACCAGTGTAGACTACATAATGAGCCCCTGTTTAATGAGAAAGAGAGACAGAGAAAGTGGGAAGGAGGGAGAGAAGAAAGGAAGGAAACAGGAAGGAGGGAGGAAAGGGAGAAAGAGAGAGGGAAGACAGACAGGAAAATCATGAGGCCAGCTGGGCTACAAAGTCAGTGACTTCAAAGATCAGCCTAAACTCCATAGTGAAACCCTGTCTCAAAGAGGAAAATGAATGAAAGAAAAAAAGAAGAAAGGGACAATTTATGTAAATGACACCATTCAGTATTTAGTAAGAGCTCAAAAGTACAAGCCATTATTAGGTTAGTAGCAGCAACAAATATATATAATCTCTAAAAACCTACCCTGATGACCAAGTACACTTTCCAAACTACAATCAGCTTCTAACTTCAAAAACAGTGTAACTTTGGTCTAGCCACAGAAAACTAAAAAGGTACTACATAATCTACTCAGTTTTTAAATTTTTTTGTATTTAGCACAAGGTCTACAGGATCTCACTATGTAGATCGGACTCATAATGATTCTTCTGTTTTCAGCCTCCCAAGAACAAGGATTACAGGCATGTGCCCCCACGCTATCTGGCCAGTTCTTCTTTTGATTTTTGAATTGGCTTAATGATTGGTTTTATTGTAGGAACCTGTTCAAATATATCAGAATCAAGGCCCCATAATAAATCATATTTGTCTGTTAGGTCCCCCAATTAGAAAAAATCTTAGGCACATGTCACATCACCAGAAAGAAGTTAATCTTGTATTTCTATCAAACCCATTATGGAGCTGGGGAGATAGCTCAGTAGAATAAGCGCTTGCCTGGCAATCCCCTGAGTTCAATCCCCTCGCAAAAAAAAGTGCTTGCCTGAGTTCAATCCCATCGCAAAAAAAAAAAAAAATTATGACTGGGCCTACATCCAACAAGTTTCTGAGGTAAAAAAACAATATGACAATCAAAAAATCTAGTAAGCTAGTAATGATTCTAGTAATGATTTGATTATGGTAGAATTAAACTACTGAAAAACATATCTGAAAAGAAAAATCTTCACAACACTGCTGAAAGTATTACATGAACCAAATACCAATAAAGTATTTCTACCATTTTAAAATATATTTTAAATATATTTTATTATTTATTTTAATGAAAATATAATTTTAATTATATTTTAATTTATTTTAATAATATTTATTTAAAAATAATTTTTAAGTAAACATATTTTTAATTTTTAGTTAAATTATTTTTGCAATGCCATGCCTGAGATCAAATCTAGGACACTGTGCATACAATGTACTCTACCACTGAACTACATCCCCAGCCTAAATGCATATACTTTGTGAGTATATAGAAAGAAAAAACGGGCCCGCAGGATGGCTCAGTGGTCTAAAGCGCCTGCAGGCAGCTGCAGGGACCACGGTTAGATCCCCAACACCACATGCTGCACCAGCCCTGCCCTCAGGGCAGGCTGAGCTGGCCATAAAAATAAATAAATAAACAAACAAAAGTTCTGAAACAAGAAAATAAAATAAAAAATTCTTTTAAAATTGGGGCCCGGCGGGATGGCTCAGTGGTCTAAAGCACCTGCTTGGGAAAGCTTGGGTGGCTTCAGGGACTGCAGTTCGATCCCCGGCACCACATGCTGCGCCAGCCCTGCCCTCGGGGTGGGCTGAGCCGGCCATAAAAATGAGTGAATAAACAAACAAAGGTTCTGAAACAATAAATAAATAAATAAATACATACATACATACATACATACATACATAATTCTTTAGAAAGAAAAAACATAAAATTTATATAGTAGTTAATATGTGATTAGGAGTAATTTTTAATTTTTCTTTTTATCTAAACTGTTCACAATGACATTCTATTTTTATTTATTGTTACTTAACATTGATCTTTTTTTTTTTTTTTTTTTGTCTTTTTGAGACAGGGTCTCATGATGCAGTTAAGGCTGGCCTTGAACTCACTTTTGTAGCTCAGGCTGGTCTCAAACTTGCACCAATCCTCCTGCCTCAGCCTCCCGAGTGCTGGGATTACAGGCATGCGCCACCACGCCTGGCAACGTTGATCTTTTAATCACTGAAAATCACAGAAGACATATAAGAGAAGTTATCCTTAATTTCCAAAGAAATAAGCGTAATAGTTCTGTATAAATTTTAATATAAAAAATTATATTCTAGGTATATATATAATAGAAGAGCTAAGGTTTAAGGGTTCCTTTTAAAAATGAAACTATGGGGCTGGGCCATGGTGGCACACATCTGTAATCCAAGCACTTGCAAGGCTGTGACAGGACGACTGGTGTGTGTTTAAGACCAGTCTGGGCTACAAAAAGTGGGCTCAAGGCTGACCTGAACTGCATAGTGAGACCCTGCCTCAAAAAGACAAAAAATTTTTTAAAAAATGAAACTATGGGGGACTTGTCAGTTAGCTCAGTTTAAAGCATCTGCTTGGGCAAACAGGCACAAAGACCATGCTAGATCCACAGCTCCACAAGCCATACCAGACCCACCCTTAAGGTAGCCTGAGCTAGCCAAAGGAAAAAAAAAAAAACTTTGAGGGCTGGACAAATTTGTCAGCAGATTAAAGCACCTGTTTAGGCAGATGCTAGATGCTGGGCCCGGGGACACCCTGAGACAGTGATTTGAGACTGGAGATGGTAGCACACTCCTGTAATCCCAGTTCCTGGGAGGCTGAACTCAGGCAGATTGCTACGAGTCCAATCTGCGTAGTGAGACTCTGTAGACCCTTACTAAAATACAAAACAAATTTTAGAAAGTGAAACTATACTATAAATTTCATTTTGCCATTAGTTGTCATTTACTAACAAATAAAACCAAGCATACCTGTAGTATACTATTCCGGGATACTTGGGGTGGGAGGACTTTAAGATTGAGGCTAACCTGGGTAAGTTAACATCCTAACAAAACCCTGTCTTAAAATAAAAATAGAAATGATAATAAAGACATTTTCTCATCAAAAGATAAAACACCCTACCTTTTTATATCTATACATCACTTGCATTGAAGAGCCACATAATTGGGGCTCGTGGGATGGCTCAGTGGTCTAAAGCACCTACTTAGGAATGCTTAGGCAGTGGCAGGGACCATGGTTCAATCCCTGGCAGCACATGCTGCGCCAGCCCTGCCCCCAGGGCAGGCTGAGCCAGTCATAAATAAATAAATAAATAAATAAGAAGATAAAATTTGAAAAAAAAAAAAAAGAATTAAAAAAAAAGAACTACATAATTTAATCTTTATACAACCAATAGAAAAAAACCTGTTACCAACATTTTGCTACAAATAATGCTGCAAAGAGGTTTATACCAGTGGTTCTCAACCTGTGGGTCGCGACCCTGGTAGGGGTCGAATGACCAAAAAACAGGGGTTGCCTAAAGCCATTCCAAATCATAACTGTAGCAAAATTACAGTTTTGAAGTAGCCAGAAAAATTATTTTTTGGTTTGGGGTCACCACAACATGAGGGGTCACAGCATTACAAACGTTGAGAACCACTGGTTTATACAAATATAATTTAGTATCTATAAGCATAAACAGCTGATAAGCGCTTAATATGTTCTAAACAGCACAAGTTAAATATGAGTTAAATATACAGTATCACTATATATGTCATTACTGTTCATAAAATTTTATTTCCTTTTTCTGTAAATTTTCACATAATTATTTCTAAAAACAAACTAGAACACAAATTTAACCTATGAAATTTCTGTCAAAATACCCCTAAAAAATGAGTGGCACGTAAGAACTCATGCATTCATATGTTCTCCAAGTAATATATGAGGAGCTACAATACACTGAGACTAGGTGAGTAAAACAGACATGATAGCCATATTCACAGGGTTTTTTGTTTTGTTTTGTTTTGTTTTGTTTTGTTTTGTTTTTTGGTCTTTTTGAGACAGGGTCTCACTAGGCAGTTCAGGCTGGCCTTGAGCTCACTTTTGTAGCCTAGGCTGGTCTCGAACTGGCACTGATCCTCCTGCCTCAGCCTCCCACGTACTGGGATTACAGGCATGTGACACCACGCCCAGCCATAGTCACAGGTTTTTAGCCTAGCAAACATTTGTCAATCTTCCTGCCATCTTCCTTCCTGCCTCTTTCCTTCTTCCTTTCTTTGTTCCTTCTTTCCTTTTTGCTTTCCTTCATCAGATATTCAGCACTGTCCTCTTAGTACAATATACCATTATGGGTAGCAAACCTAACAGAAGAGAATTCTTGCTCTCTGGGTTTCACTATGCAGATCAGACTCATAGTGATTCTATTTTCAGCCTCCCCAGTGTTGGGATTACAGATGTGCACCACAATGCCTGGACTCAGCCACAGGGGCAGAGCTGGTAAGGCATGCAGGATCAGGGATCGAACCCTGCTCCCTGTACTTGCCAAAGCAGGTACTTAGTTCACTGAGCTATCTTGTCAGCCCCTGCTTTTTAAAAGCTTTGATTCTGCTTCTGTTTTCTTTCATGTTACCATGAAAGAGAGAAAGCAAAAGAAAACACATTAGAAAAGGACTAGCATCCTTTGTACTTAGGAGTTAACCTAACCAAGGATGTAAAAGACTTCTACAATAAAAAGTATATCACTCTAAAAAGTGGGAATACATCAGAAAACAGAAAGATAACCCATGTTCTTGGATAGGCAGAACCCATATATCCAAACGGATATACTTCTAAAAAGGACATACGGATTAATACAATTCCATCAAGATACCAACAGCACTTGTCACAGATGAGAGAAACAATTTAAAAATTTATAAGAATTAGAAGCAATTGAGTAAAAACTGGTAAAGCAAGCAGCACCACAATCCCAGGTTTGAAGTTCTATTACAAAGCTATAATGATAAAAACAGCATAGTACTGGCTCAACACCAGATTTTTCAAAAAGGAAAGAGAATAAGATGTGGAGGGAGTAGGAGAGAAAAAAGGAAAAAGGGATCAAAATGGCTTGAAATAATTTAAATAGAGCTTTTGCAAACAGGAGGGACAAAACTTGTAGCAGAGATAGATGAGAGGGGAAAAAGGACAATAAAGAATTAAGATATGGGGCTGGGGAGATAGCTCAGCAGTTTAAGTGAATGCCTGGCAAGAACAAGGATCTGAGTTCAACCCCTGGTACCACATACAGACCAGCACTGGGCATGGGGGTGCAGGCCTGTAATCTAGTGCTGGGGAAGCAGAGACAGCAGGATCACTACAAGCCCAAGCTGCATAGCGAGATCCTGTATCAAATTAATTAATTTTTTTTAATTAAGATGTATGGCCAGGGAGCTCAGTGGAATAAGTGCTTGTCTGGCAAGCATATGGTCCTGAGTTCAATCCCTGGTACCACAAAATAAATGCATACACACATACATACATACATACACACATATATAAGATATAGTATGTACATGTACAAACTCCTCACAATAAATGTATTTATTACTACAAACTTATACTAACAGAACAATTTTTTTTGATGTACTTAGTTACAGGGTCTACAGGGTCCCACTATACAGATTGGACTCATAATGATCCTTCTTGTTTTTCAGCCTCCCAAGTGCTGGAATTCCAGGTGTGTTTCACCACACCCAGTCTCAATTGGCTGTCTCAGCATGCCCTGTGGGTGGGGCAGGCATGCAGGCCAGTCCATGTCTGCCTAAGCAGTTGCTTTAATCCACTAAGCAACCTGGCCAGCCCTTAGAACAAAAATTTTATGAAAACAGAGATTAGTACCAATTGTGTCACTGCAAACCACTTAACACAATTTCACCTCTTAAGCCAGTCTTGCTATATTGTATTAATGTTACTACGTTTAATATCAAAACACTGCTTTACGTAGGTCAAGTCCATGTTCAAAAACAAGATATACTTTATTCATCATTCCCATTATTATCTGTTTCCAAGTTCTACCTCAAGATTGCCCCTGTACTGCCCACTATACTACTTCTACACTTAAAGATCATTTGAAAACACCTCAGGGCCTATTTTACAGAAATGGGAAATCATACTTCCCCTCATTGCTTTCATCTCTTTACACCTTTCTCCACCTTCAATTCTTTTCCTTCTTTTAAACAATCCTTCCATGTACAGTATATTCTGCCAATTCATTACCACCACCAAAGGACCATTTCCATCAATTATTTTCTGTATCTTTAACCTCTCCTTAGCTGATGTGTTTTCCCCCTCTCCAGCAATAAACATTTTCATGTCTCTTCCATCTTAAAAAAAAAAAAAAAAAATCTCGACCTTGACTCTAAGTACAGTACTTCATCCTAAAAGGTTTCATTCCTTTCAAAAATCTCTTTTAAACTTTAAAAAAATCCCTACTTTATAATCTATAATATCATGCTTTCTATTCATTCTTTAACTCAGTACAACTTAGCTTCTGCCTATTTACCATTCTTTTTTTTTTTTTTGTCTTTTTGAGACAGGGTCTTGCTATGTAGTTCAGGCTGGCCTTAAGCTCACTTTTGTAGCCCAGGCTGGTCTCGAACTTGCACCGATCCTCCTGCCTGAGCCTCCAGAGTGCTGGGATTACAGGCGTGCGCCACCATGCCCGGCCATATACCATTCCTTTGAAACTGCTTTCCTGAGGAATAATTTCCGGGGGCAAAGGGAGGAATCAAACTCAAGATCTTGCTCTTGTTATGATTATTTTTATTCATTCTCCAATGTTTTGGGCTCATCTTAGGTAAGGGTTTGAGCCCAGGACCTCAACACATTACACAGGTACTCAACTATTCAATTTCCTAGTGTTTTTGAAAGAGTCCACTATTATCTAGTTTTCCCTCTGCTTCCTAATTGCTCCATTTTAATTTCCATTGTTTACACTTGTTTTTTTGTATATTTACTGGTCCTGAGCCTTAGCGATGGGGTAACTTGTTCATTGTCATGTAGCTATTAAATAAAAACCAAATACACAAATGATTTAAATTGTCATACTTTATACAAACTTCTTTTTTGGGGGGTGGGGGGTACAGGGCCTTGATACACAGCTAATACTCATGGTGATCCTGCCTCAGCCTCTCCAGTATTGGGATTACAGGCATGCACCACCATACCCAGTTTCAGTGGCTGGTACAGCATGCCTGGGATCCCAGAGCTGGCATGGCATATGGTATCAGGGATCGAACTCAGGACCTTGTGCTTGCCAGGCAGGTGCTCATGCCATCAAGCTATCTTCCCAGCCCTATACTTCTATCTTAATGCCTATTACATTTCGTGTATCAGTTTCAGTACTTGCTTTCTGACTCTTACTACCACATACACCAGATCTTCAAAGTTTTCATAAATGCTAACCTATTCGAAAACAGCATAGCTCTTTCTACTGTTACTAACCCACCAGCCCATCTTAAGTCAGTCTAAGGAATGACAAGAGATATGTTTATTAAAGTCATACTAATAATATTCAAAAGACTTAATGTATGCAACCTTAAAAGCACTTTTTTTTTTTTTTTTGTCTTTTTGAGACAGGGTCTCGCTATACAGTTGAGGCTGGCCTTGAGCTCACTTTTGTAGCCCAGGCTGGTCTCGAACTAGCAACGATCCTCCTGCCTCAGCCTCCCGAGTGCTGGGATTACAGGTGTGAGCCACCACACCCAGCAAAAGCACTTGTTAAATGAGCATAAACCTCAGGCTACAGCTCAGCAACAAAGCACTTGCCTGAGTTCAACTCCCTACACCAAAATAAATAAGCATAAAACTCATGACCTAATTTATAGCTTGTAAAAAATAAAAAAATAAATAAAAATAAAAATGTATAGCTTGCTTCTAAAAGACTAAGATGATGCAAAAAGAATGGAGATGTATAGTCTGGTACCAGACCAATGAATTAGGTGGTGCTATGGCCCTAAAATTTATGTATATGTAAATAAATAATGATCTCTTCTGAAGCTCTACAAGTCTATGATCACACTACTAGTATGTGTATATATGCACACAAAAACACAAATACATCCTGCTACATAGGTTCTAGGTTTACCCATGCCATAGGTTCTAGGTTTACCACCATTGCCCTAAGGCATCTGTTCAGAAGTAAACCATTCCATTAGTAAACTATTGCCTTAAAGAAGACAGAAGATGTTAGTGTTTCTCAATGTAATTATTCTGCTTATTTAGACTGCTAGCATATTAAACATAATGTTCAGAAATGGCCTGTACCTTATTCAGCAGGGACCCATTATTTCCTACAATATACTGAGATTTCTTAAAATAGCCATCTCCTTACTTCGATAGTCTGGCCAACATTTAAATTAAAATAACTTACCTTTAGGAGCTTACATGCTTCTTCATTTTTTTTTTTTTTTTTTTTTCCTTTTCAGTCATACAAAATGCAGGTCTTTTTACAAACAATACCAAAAGTGTTTTATACTTACTGGATTCAAACTTCCTAACAAACTGCCTTAAAATAATTCACTATTGAGAATGTACCACTAGTAATTCTATCAATCCAGAATTTCTACTCTAAACCAGTAAAAATCTGAATCTGCAGCCCTTAATTCTTCTGGAGGTTAATCAACACCTGGCATTATAGCTCCCTGCATAAACTTTATTTTTTTTTTCTCCCTGCATAAACTTTAACTGCTCCAGAGATACTGAGAACATTTCAAAAAAGTTGAATAAATATATTGAAAAGTAAAATTCATCAGGCAATTTCTTAATAAAATATTTTAAGACATCTCCCCCACACTGTTTCTTTGAAGACCCCCCTTTAATGTTCACATATTCAGGAAACATAATTTGGTGGCTGTATTCTGAACTAGATCACTTACAAAGTTCTGCAGAGACACTTTTGCCTGAAAACTTTTTATAAAGATAACATCTGAGCAATTCTTGGAAGGATAATTTAGCTCACTAGCCTGGAGACACCTTATCTGTTTCTGGTTTCAAAAAATTCAGTTAATTTAATTTAAAGAGGTGGCTTGCTTGCTTTCCTTTTTGTGTAGAACTAGTATTTGAAACCAGAGTCTTCACACTGAACTACATTCCTTAGCCTTTTTTTTTTTTTTTTTAAGTTGAAACAAGGTCTCACTAAGTCCCTAAACTTCCCAACCTAGGCTTAAATTTGTTGATGCTCCCGCCTCATTCTCCCAGACTGTTGGGATTACAGGCATGCAACATCATCCCAGCTGGATAAATCTTTAAAGACCATCTAGTCCCAAAGTATTCCACCTTTGTTTTTGTTTTTTGGGTTTTCTTCTTTCATTTTTTGTTTTTTTGTTTTATGCATTTTATACGTGGTCTTGCTACACAGCTCAAAGTCATAGTGATCCTCTTGTTTTCAGCCTTCCCAGCACTGGGATTACAGGCTTGTGCCACTATACCCAGACTCAGCAGCTGAGTCTGCGCATCCAGACAAAGTCCATGTGGCCTACGGTGTCGGGAAACTCCAGTTCCTGAACCTGCTTAGTCAGGGGAGCTATCTCTCCCCGTGCCACCTTTGTTTTTGGAGCAAAAAATCTTTTCTTCAAAAGCCTACTGAGGCCAGACATGGTGGTTCATGCCTGTAATCCCAGCACATAGAAGGAGGATGAGGTGGGAGGCCACTCCCACTGTGAGTTGGAGGCCAACTTGGGCTATAAAGTGAGTTCAAGACCAGCCTGGACTGCATAGAGAAATCCTGTCTCAAAAAATGTTTAAAAAAAAAAAAAGGTTATTAAAATCTCAATATATAAAACAGGTAAAGATGAACAGATGAGCTACTTCTTCTGGAAAAGGAAGTTACTAGAAAGCACTATTGTTCAATCTCCTTCATTTTAAAGTAAACTGGAACAAAACAATGACTCAAAGGCCACAGGAAGACAGAAATACAACAATTTATTCAAAAAACACCTATTATGCATGATCTCCTCTTCGAAGACTTTCTTACTTGGTAGAATTTATCATTTCATACTTTATTCACCAATTTACATAGCACAAACTTCTATTGTGCCTTCTATAAAACTTTAGTACCCTAATTTTATTTTTTTATGTGTCTGTGGCCCTCTAAGAAGCATCATAAATTCATTAAAAGAAAAGAAGGTTTTTTTGTTTTGTGTTTTCTTTTTTTTTGTGGGACCAGGGATTGAACTCAGGACCTTGTGCTTGCCAGGCAGGCATTCTACTGAGTGATGGGCCATGCTATGCAATTCAGTCTAGCCTTCAACTTACTCTGTAGTCCAAGCTAGCCCTAGGCTCTCAACAATCCTCCTCCCTCAGCCCTTTCTGAGTACTGGGATTACAGTCTTTTGCTACCACACCTAGCTGGGAAAGGATTGTCATAATGTATCTGCCAAATCAATTTGCAGAAAATAAAATCATTAAATATACCCAAAGCAGTGAGAACAGTATCTGACACAATGTATCACAGTTGAAACAGTATCAGACAGTGTATAGTCTGTAAGCATTAGCTACTATGTAACTTCATACAAATAGGGGGAAAAAAACCGAAGACACTATTAAAACTTTAATCTGGAAAGTCCAAAGTAAGCAACTTTTACCAAGTTTTCAACTTGTGTACTTACAAAATCCTAATACAATCAAAACCTTGGAAAGGAAAACAGAAAACCTGTCCGATACATAAAGATTTCTTAACACTGGCAGCCTGGGAAAAAAAATAATAATAACACAAAGAAGTATGTACTGTTAATCCCAGAAATGGAGTGAAAGGAAAAATGGGGCTGGTTTTAGACTTGGCACATCTTCCTAGACCTTGGTTTATCATCTGTGAAATGGGAATGGTGCGGCAACGGAAAATATTTATCTCTAAAGTTCTTTCCTAACCGGTTATATATATTAAAAAAATAAACCTTTAGGTTACAATTCGAAATGAGTAAGAACTTTCTAAAATTCAGCAAATGGTGTACTGGATTTGGTCTTCCACATCCAAAACATTCATATTAGCTCTAGTATTATTTAGCTGTGTAGCAAGAAAAAACTCTTTAGGACTCAATTTCTTCAAAGATAAAACAAAGTTGGGCCTCTTTTGGGTCCTCCTTTCCAAGATGATGAAAAAAAGAAAGAACAATGGTCGTACCAAAAAGGGCAGTGGTCATCTGCAACCTGTTCTCTGCAGGAACTGCGCCCGGTGCATACCCAAGGATAAGGCCATTAAGAAGTTTGTCATTCGGAACATAGTGGAGGGCGCTGCCATCAGGGACATTTCTGAAGCAAGTGTCTTCGACAGTTATGTGCTTCCCAAGCTGTATGTGAAGCTGCATTACTGGGTGAGTTGTGCCATTCACAGCAAAGTGGTCAGAAATTGATCTCGCGAAGCCTGCAAGGACAGAACACCTCCACCCCGATTTTGACCTGCTGGTGCTGCCCCACAACCTCCAGCAAAGCTATGGAAGAGGAGCTGGATCTTAAGGGACTGAAGAAAACTCTTTTGAGAAAGAAATAATAAATTGAACGTTATACTTAAAATAAATAAATAAATAAAACAAAGTTGGGACAAAATCAACTATTTAAATATAGTCAGGCGTGTGGTGATGTACAGTCATTCCAGTACTACTAGGATACTGTGACAGGAGTATCACTGCAAAAGTTGGAGATCAACCTGGACTACACAGCGAGTACAAGGCCATCTATAACTACATAATGAAACCCTGTCACAAAAGAATAAAATGGCTGGGTGTGATGATACCCAGTGCTCAGGAGGCTGAGGCAAGAGCATCACTGCAAATCCAAGGCCACCCTGGGCTACAAAACGAGCTCAAGGTCAGCCTGTACTACATAGCGAGACAGTCTCTAAAAAAAAGGCAATAAATAGATAAATCATAGCCGCAATATTCTATGAAATAAACTGACTCTCAAGGAAATACTCAAGTGAATAATGAGTCACCATTTATTAGAAATGATTGCAAGATTACTGCATAAACCAAAAGTAAAAAAATTTCAGGATTAGAAGAATGCTGCCACTCACAAAACTAAAACCCAAGTCCTAATGTACTTCTGGTAGAGGTCACCCAACCATCCTAGTATGAATATCTATTCACTAAAATAAGCCTCTTCATCAACTATGATGCAGTTATTTCACTTAAGCCACGTATGTAACTTTTACCTGATAATTTTACTTTTTCACTTAGGAAAATGTTTAGTGATAGTATTCTCTTAAAATATCTTCTCCCAAAATTAAGACCTGACCCCTACCCCTGATCCGTCAACCTTTCCTCATAGTACTATCCAAACGCCAGCCTGCCTTCCTCACAGAAACCTCCACTCTTGCTTTAGCAAACGTCAAAATTACTTAAGTAGCTCTCATTCTGGTATCTTCCCGATCTCTTGAGGGACCCGATTTCCCAACACACAGATCCGATTTGCCATCAAATAGAGCCCAATGGCCTTGGCACCGCCAACGCCACCGAAGAAAGCATTTGAGGGAAGAAGTAGACTCTGATGCTCTTTCGGGAGATACGGAGACAAGAGGTGATGGCCGCACCAACAACAGGCCCTACCCTGTTCTTCCCGCCCGCCCGTCCGGATCCAGCCAACTCCCTCACCGATACTGCTTGGGGTCGCTGGGCGACTTGACGATCTCTGGGTCTCCGGTGTTACTAAGAGACTTGCTCCGTCCCTCCTCCTCGGCTTCGTCCGCTCCTAGACGTGCAACGCGGCCGCTCTCGCCCAAATCCTGTCCATTAGGCGGCAGGTCAGGGCAGCTGCAGGTGGACTTTGCCTTGTTCCTTCCAGGCATGGCTAGAGTTTTAGGAAAGTGTCTAGTAGAGTCTTCGCACAGACCCCGTACTTCAATTCTCCACAGCACCGCGAGCTCCCGCCCGGCAGCACACCACAACTTCCTCCCGGTGGCACAGACAGTAGCAACTGTGGTTCTCCTCAGCATTCACCACCCCGCCGTAGCGATGGGCATTCCGCTTCCCGGGGCCCACCCCCTACTCCTACTGCTCCAGCCGCTCCTCCTCCTCCACGTTCCAGAGGCGGAGGGTTCAGCCACGGCGGTCAGCGGCCGGCGTTGGTGAGGCCGCAGCCGCAGAGTAGTACAGGCCTGAATCCCCTTCAGTCGGGTCTTGCTCACGCTAACTTCCCCCTCCCCCGTCCCTCTGGCCGCTGATGACGATCTGATTTCAGCCAATCATGAGGCAAGAACTAAATCATGCTCACAGAAACAACCAATAGGAACAGAGAGGGGGAGGAACCAAAGGTACTAGGCTGGATTCTTGGAGCACCCAGAGACCATTTCGAAACCTGAAGTGGGCGTGGCGAGGGAAAAGAGGCGGAGGCACTGACGCGAAGGATGATGGGAGGGGAATGCCTGCAGCGCTTTTATGACGTACCAGGGTTAGTTTGAGGTATATAGTAGGTAGCTGTACGCAGAAAGTGTTTTCTTAGACTGAGAACCAAGTGGAGAAATCCTCACTGCTCTCATCATAATTGTGCATCATGTCCTTACATCGTCTCCGGGGAGAAAGCCTTTTGTGATTCAGCATGTAACACTTCTGAATGGGATGGACGCGGCTACCAAGCACTAAGCACCAGAAAGAACAATGACGTTCTTCCATTCTATCACCTAATCCTACGCTAATTCTTTTTAACGTTAAGACCAAATAAGTGACTTTAAAAACTAGTGTAAGGGGCTGGGGAGATAGCTGTGTGGCACAAGCGCCTGCCTGGAAAGTGCAAGGTCATGAGTTTGAACCCCAGTCCCGCAAAAAAAATAAAATAAAAACTAGTGTAGATGTGGTCACTCCTATAGGAGAAAACTTTTTAGCTCTCTCACAAACTAGAGTTTACGGCATACCCAGAAGTTAAGCCAATAATTTGTCCGACTGCTGCCCTCAGTTCTCTTACTAGTGTTCTTGCAGTGGCAATTGGAAATCCAGAATATTGCTAAACATGTAGGCATAAATGAAACCTGAAAAGTAGTTGACAATAAAATACAATCTACTGGGACTGGGGAAATAGCTCAGGGGCACAAGTGCCTGCCTGGCAAGTGCAAAGTCCTGAGTTCGATCCCCAGTTCTTTAAAAAAAAAAAAAATCAAAATCTACTAATATGAGATTCAGAGATCCTAGCACTTAAAAGGAATGGAATAGACTACATGAGGGAATAAAGAACACGAAGCAAGAACATGTGCGGATGGTTATCAGACCTTTAACTTCTCCCCAGTAATGGCAATGGAATCCAGGACACTGTTACAGAGCTATATTACAAACCTTTTTTTATTTTGAGACAGTGTTTCACTAAGTTACTTAGGGTGGCCTGGAACTTGAATCCTCTCTCTTCTCAGCCACCAAAGTGTCTGGGATTATGGAAAGCACTACATCAGCTAAATTTTTCTAGACCTCTTCTGAGCTCTAGGTACAGGGCAAAATACCATAACAAAACATAACCCTCTGGCTTCCAGGAGCTTGCATTATAATGGAAAGAAACAGACAACAAAAGATATATTTTAAAAATAAGTGCCATGAAAACAATAATATATAGGATAATTAAAAAACTGTGGAGTTAAAGAGTGGAAAAATTTCAATCCAGCAATGAAACCTGAACTGAGTCAGTTGATGAGGAATATTGGAAAGTAGTGTTCAAATACTCTGTTTACATGCATCTTTTCAAGAACCTATCAGTTTAAAAAAATCTACTACACTTTCCTTCTTACAATTTTTCCTGTATAGCTCCTGTCCCTAACACAGCTTCCCAACACATAGTATAGCAGTTTATAAATGTTAACAATGACTGAAAAAAGAATTCATGATCCTAGTTGTTTCCAAATAGATCACTATGGCTGATGTGTGAAAAATGAATTAGATGGTGGAGGGCAAGACTAGAAGTAGAGAAAAGCAGAGCCAGATGCAGTCACACCATGCCTGTAGTCCCAACTACTCAGTCAAGGCAGGAGGATCAGCTAAAGCACAGCAGTTTGGGCCTTGCCAGGGAAACGTAGTGAGTACCCAGTTCAAAGAAAGCAAAGTAGTACAGAAGCTACAAGTAATATAAACAATAAAAGTGATAACTTTATTATAATTAAAAGTAATTAACTTGTATTTTAGGAGTGATAATGAAAATGGAAAGATGTAGATAGCTATCTCGTATATTTAGGAGATAGAATTGACTGAGCTGGGACAGTGATTGACTTAATGTGGGATAATGAAGAAGAGAGAGGTAAACTCCATATGGTCAGATTTTGTGGTTGAATAGGTGACAGTAACATTATCTCAGTAAACAGGAAATTCTGAAAAAGAAGTTTTGGGAGAAGGGCATTAGGCCAGTTTTTAATATGTAGGAGTCATTATGAACCATGAAAATGAGGATTAGGTCCAGAGCTTAAAAAAAAAAAAGCTAAATAAAATTTTGATGTTTACATGTTCCCAGTTGTTAACCAAAGCCTACTGAATGAGACCATCTGTATAGAGATTGTGAGTTAATAAGCAAAAAGGATCCAAGAATCAAGCCTTAAAGTGCTTGTGGAAGAGGAAAAACTCACAAAAGAAACCAAGAAAGAACTACCAGCTAGCAAAAGGGAAACCAGAAGGATGTAGTATCACAGAAGAATACCTCTTTGATGCAAGGTCCAGCACAATTCTGAGCCTATAACTAATGTGAAAATGTCAAATTAAAAAACTATAAAAATTGGGGCTGGGCAGATAGCTCCGTGGCACAAGTGCCTGCCTGGCAAGTGCAAGGTCGTGAGTTTGAACCCCAGTTCTGCAAAATAAATAAATAAAAATTGGCAAAAGATTGCAGTAGTACTTTAATTTGGTTTCTGCAGATATAAAGAGAAATAACACTCAGAAGTTAAACTCACAAGTGATCTATGGCATAGTCAGAAGTTTCAAACCAGAATTACTGTTTCCCATTGAAAATAATAATTTGCCACACTTCATTAGAATATTCCTAGTTACTGTAAAGAATATTCCTTGGAAGAAACAGGTAAGGTAAGGTACTAAAATTTTATAGGAATTAAGGCAGTAAAAGTTAAAAAGATTCAAATATCTCCAAGAAAGTTAGAATACAGATAATTGTAAATTATATTTACCTAAGCTTTCTCAGACTATTTAAATACTTTTTAAATTTTTTTCTCATTCTCCAGCCACCCCATACTGCTACACAATTTTATCTCAAAGATTTCCCTCTCACTGTGTTGAAGAAATCAAGAGTCTAGAGAGACTATGGGAGAAATAGGAGGGTTTATTTGGTTTTTAGGTGAACACCAACTCAGCGGACTCATGTCCAAAAGAATTGAGCCCTGAACAAAGGATGAATTTTAGTTTTATACATATAGAAGGGGTTGGTCTCTTTAATGATTCAAAATTTGTGGAAAGACATTCAAGTTTGCAGAAAGAAAACCTAAGTAGTTTATCCAGTTGTGATAGATTTGCAATTTGGTATATCTTGGTGGCCCTATTCAGGCATAACAGGATATTATGAGTAAAGGAGATTATAAAACTTTTGCAGGGACAAAAGTTATGATTTTATGTGTTATTATAACAGAGAGATCTGGGGACGTCGTTTAGCAGTATAAGTGCCTGCCAGGCCATCACAAGGTTCAATCCCCAGAAGCAGGTAGAAAGAGGAAGAAGGCTCTTAGGTTGGGGGAACCTATATTTTTAAGTCCTACTTCAGTTGGATTCGTTCTCTCCCTATTTTTCTCATGCGATGTCAGAAATAATGAACATTAAAAACATCCCATTTCTCTATTGGTTTATTTGTTTGAGACAGGGTCTCACTGTTTATGCAACCTGGCCATGAACTTGCTTATTTAGTCAAGCATGGACTCAAATTCATGACCAATCCTCAGGCCTCAACCACCCAAGTACAATGCCCAATTCTCATTTCTATGTTTTATATCTAGTTCTGATCTATCTACCCTACTCCTAACTTTAACCCTAACTGTAACCCTGACCCAATGTGATGCTGTTTACCTACCAAAGCAGCAAATCTGAGTCTTACATTCAGAAATTCAATGGTACATTATTCATAACTCCACTACCCACCTTTATATCTGACAGTTAGAGGAAATCAGAAATGTAGTGTTGTTTCTACCTTGAGTACTTGGGGAGTGACCTGAGTTATTAAAGTTGCAAACTTAAAATTATCTCCCTTACTCTAAGGTCCAAAATTTCCCCATTAGTGACTCACTGTCCTCTTTATAATGACTCTTAAATGCTAACAACAACCTTGAAAGGGGTGAAAAAACTGATGTCATTTTGCGAATGGATTTTTTTTGTTTTGTTTTTTGGAGCACACTCTGGGCAATGTAAGATCATCATAAACCTTGGTGAGTGGGGATATTGTGGAATACAAGAGAAAAGACTCAGAAGGAGAGAGGCAACAAGAAAAATATTGTCTTCATAAATGCTGTTGAGACCCCAAGCTCTGAGAAATTATACCTCTGTAACTCTAGTTATTAAGTGTACCACCCAATAATTACCATCCACATTTGCAAGCTTTGTATCTGGGTCAAGGAATAGGCATCTTCTTATGGAAGATTGTCTTTGTATACTAAATGTATGTGTAGCACATCAAGGAGTTTGAGGGATAGTTTTTGCATATAATATAAATGTAGTTGTAGGAAGAATTTGGTATGAAAATCTTAAACTAAGACTGCCTCTAAAACATACTTTATGGCAAAGGAAAGATGTTCTCTAGCCAATCCAGTTAAGTGTGTCTCATCTCCTGTCTACATTTGAGACTGCCTAGAAAAGAGAATGTATGACACAAAATGATATTTATAATGTATAAAACATTATATTACTCTTCATTTAAAAACCATCAATGATTCTGCTTTGTACCTTGAAATGTAGCTGTTTGATATATATAGTATACCCTATAGAGCTTACATATATATATTTTTTTTTTGCGGGACTGGCGATTGAACTCAGGTCCTTGAGTTTTCCAGGCAAGTGCTTATTCTACTGAGTTATCTCCCTAGCCCCAAAATTTCTATATTTTCCTCTACATCTGTAATGTCATCTAACATTCTGGCCTTTGTTTCAACCACACTAGCTCTTTAAAATGTTCTTCAGAGCACTGATACAGCTCAGTGTCATAAGCACCTGCCTGGAAAAAGGTAAGGTCCTGGGTTCAAGTCACAGTACCAAAAAGTAAATAAATAAAATAAAATGTTCTTCAACAAATTAGTTATTTTTTCATTAGAATATCACCTCTGTTCCTCTGCTTGAATTGTTCATCCTTTAAATTTTCTATCACTGGCTCCTCACTAATCATATGTCAACAGAAATGTCACTCATTAGAAACTTCTCTTACCATTCTATATAAATTAATATTCGGGGCCCAGCAGGATGGCTCAGTGGTCTAAAGCGCCTGCTTGGGAAAGCTTGGGTGGCTGCAGGGACTGCGGTTCAATCCCGGGCACCACATGCTGCGCCAGCCCTGCCCTCAGGGTAGGCTGAGCCAGCCATAAAAATAAATGAACAAAGAAACAAAAGTTCTGAAACAAGAAAAAAATAAAATAAAAAATAAAAAATTGCCGGGCATGGTGGCGCATGCCTGTAATCCCAGCACTCGGGAGGCTGAGGCAAGAGGATCGGTGCGAGTTCGAGACCAGCCTGGGCTACAAAAGTGAGCTCAAGGTCAGTCTGAACTGCATAGCAAGACCCTGTCTCAAAAAGACAATAAATAAATAAATAAATTCTTTTAAAAAATAATATTCATTAGAGTTAGAGCTAGAGTTTTATGTGTTTTATTACCCAAAACATCCCTAGAATAAAAACTAGTGCCTGGAATATGTTGAGTATTCAATAAATACTTTTTGAATTAATGAATGTATTCTATAGAAATAAAAGATATTTAAAGCTTTACGATCTCAGAAAAGGTAGAAAAATGAGATTAGTCTTAGAGAGGAGCACCTCTATCATTGGACCAGCAAGGAAAAAATAACAGGTAAGTAAAATGATATCAAAGGTATAACTCAGGGGCTGGGGAGATAGCTCAGTAGAATAAGCACTTGCCTGGCAAGCGCAAGGGTCTGAGTTCAATCCCCAGTCCTCCCCCCCAAAAAATATAATTTACATATCCCAAAAGGTAAGTTCCTCACTATCATTAAAAAATTGTGTTGGAGAGGGAGGGCCAAGATGGCAGAATGATAAGCACTAGAGAAAGAGCCTCTCCAGAAGTTGAAATATAACAACCTGAGGGAGACAAGAAGGAGGAAAGTGGGTCTCCTGGACCCAGGAAATACCTGGGACATGAATTGAAGCCCACAGAGAGAGTAAAGAAAGAAATTTCAACAAAAAAAGACATAGCCAGTGGCACTTTCTCCCTTAGATAGGATTCACTACATGCAAGGAGTGGTTCAAACCTATAGACCAGTGATGACTACTGTCAACCCCAAAGTCCTCCACAGAAAGATGTAGCAATCAAGGGGAACAGCACACATCAAGGGCTGTGCTGGCTGGCAATGGGTGCTGAGGGCTCAGTCATCCTGCACAAGAGGACAGTTGTCCAGGAGCCATCTTGGAGATGGATCAACTGTACTCAGAATTCATAGCATCCCTCTGCTCTGTCTAACAGCACCCAGCTGAGCTCAGGCTTGAGGAAGGTGTGCTGATGCTGCAGGCCAAGTAAGTCTGGTGTTGGCCAGAAAGTGCAGTGTTGCTGAGATTATCCACTGCCTTCCCATAAAGCTACTACTACCTTGCTAGGATAAATCAACCTGAATCAGGCCCTGTCTTCACATGTTGTCTACCAGTTACAGCAGAGATATACTTGGAAGAGGATTTCTTCCTTTGTTGTTGTTGTTCTATTATGGTGGTTTTGTTTTGTTTTTTCTCCTTCATTCTTTGATCTTAGTTTTAAAAAAACAAGGGATGAGAAGTTTCTAGCCTCTCTGTGGTTGAGATTCTGTTCTGTTCTTCTCTTTATCTCTTCCTTCACTCTTTTCTTCCAGTCTTTGTACCGATTTCCCACAGTTAGCATGATCCTCCTTTTTCCTCCAGCTTTTCTTCTAATCTCTTCCTTTTCTTTCGCTTCTCTATTTTCTTGCTCTTTTGAAATTTTAACCCCTGAGGGCAGAATTGACAAACTAAGGACTTTTACAATACATATAATTTTATCATTTATTTTAGGGTTTGTTGTATAAGTAGATCTCTAGTCCATATGGTTAAAGGTGGCAAATTAATGGCTAGCTCACTTTGGTAATGTCTAGGTCATGTCTGATGCTATTGTCATTGCTCATGGTACCACTATAGCTAAAAGTAGAATAATTGTTTTGAACAGCTGTTTTTCCTGGACTGAGATTCCAAGACTGAGATTGACTAAGGGTCACAGAAAATACTATGGCACAGTGTCAAAGAAATGGGATAGATAGAAAAGACAGCAACTTTTCATCCCCCCAAAATATTGAAGTCATGGGCTGGCGAGATGGCTCAGTGGTCTAAAGCGCCTGCTTAGGCAACCACAGTGACCACCATTCGATCCCCAGAACCACATGCCATGCCAGCCCCACCACCAGGGCAGGCTGAGCCAGTCATAACATAAATAAATAAATAAATAAATAAATAAATAAATAAATAAATAAATAAATTTTTTAATGGAGTCATGAGATCTTGCCACAGACTCAAACCCAAAACCCAGCTATACCTGGAAGGTACCTTAGAGAAGTAAGCATTTTCTAATGGTTCTAAATACTATCAATAAAAATTCTCACCTTAGCCAATTTACAAGCATTACCCCAGGAATTAAATTTTGAAAGAAAAGAAAATGAGAAGACACCTAAGCAAGATACAATCTGAGATATCCAGTTTGCCAAAGGCAAAACCAAAAGACAATGTATTTGGACAATCTGAAAACCACCTACCTGGTCTCTCTGAAGTGTTAACAACAAAGCAATTGAATGAGGCTCTACGAAAAATAAAATCAGAAATAATTTCTTAGATAGCAGCAAAGATAGTGTCCACAATGGAAACCATTGTCAGTGACTCTCAAGCAGATGCAGACCAAAACAAACAAAAAACAGAGGAACTTAAGAAAATTATGGAAGCTATAAATGCTCAGCATAGAAAGAAATGGAATTCATAGGTATATTCAACATATCCAGGAGAATAAAAATCCCACTGAAAGTATCTAGATTAAACCAATGCAGTGTCAGGATCTCGGATATAAAAGACAGCATTGTGGTTTGCAATCATGAAAAGAAAGATTTCTTAAAAATAGCAAAAGACCATGAGAAATCAATATATCATCTGTGAAATGAGACAAAGAATAATTTAATATTGACTGGAGTCAGTGAAAAATCAGGAGGTAGCACAAGTGATATTCAAATAAACTTTTCACAAACATCACAACAGAGAAAAAGAATTTAACATACAGAGAAATGCTATGATCAAAAAAAAATCTATAGCCAAGCATACCAAAGTCAAGATTACAGAAATTCTACCTGAGAATAGAATATTAAAAGATATTACAGAAAAAATTACCTATAAAGGAAAGGCCATAAGAATTACAGCTAAAACAAAAAACAAACAAACAAAAAAAAAGAATTACAGCTAACATCAGCACAAACTCTCCAGTCAAGGGAATCTTGAAGTGAAGTATTTGAAATTATGAAGGAAAACAACATTCCAACCCATACTGACATATCACACAACACTGTCTTTCAAAATTTATGGAGAAATAAGATACTTTCATGACCAAGAATATATGAGGAAATTCATGACCACTAAACTAGCACTCCAAAATTTTATGTTTTTTAATTTTAGGGAATGGTCTACAGTGTGTTCAGGGTCTCACTACTAGATCAGACTTGTAGTGATCCTCCTGTTTACAGCCTCCAAAGAGCTGGGATTACAGGTGAGCCACCATGCCCAGTCTCATTTGCTATCTCACTGCACTTTGGGGGCAGGACTGGCACAGCAAGCCCAGGATCAAACCCCTGCTTGCAGGTGCTTTAATCTGCTGAGCTATCTGCCTGGCCCTCAAAATGTTTTGAGGAACATTCTATAAAGACATAATAAGAACTACAATTTCATAAACCTCAACAGAAGAATCCCCAGGCAAGGCAAACAATTAAACAGAGGAAAGGGTAAAAAAAGGGAAGAGCAAACAACAGAAAAATAACATTATGAAGACAGGTCACTACAAATCAGTTATAACCATAACTGGCAGAATTTATCAAGAAGCAAGATCCAGGGTCAGCAGTATAGCTCAGCGGATTAAGCGATTGCTTAGGGAGGCACAGGAGCCAGAGTTTTGTTCCTGGCCGCACCTGCTACACCAGCCCCACTCTAGAGCGCGCTGAGCCAGCGATGGGGTTGGACGTGGGGTCACACGCCTGTAATCCAAGCACTTGGGAGGTACAAACAGGAGGATCACTATGAGTCAGTAGTGAGACCGAAGAAGAAGAAGAAGAAGAAGAAGAAGAAGAAGAAGAAGAAGAAGAAGAAGAAGAAGAAGAAGAAGAAGAAGAAGAAGAAGAAGAAGAAGAA
>PVJA010020543.1:26710-36905 GCA_004027025.1 Myocastor coypus | reverse complement strand
GGCCTTGGGGACGTCACCGTTGGGGCACCCTGCTGCCTCCGCCCGCCTCTCCATGCTCAAAATGAGGTTAGTGACAGACACATGGCTGCACTGCCAGGGAGGACAGAAAGGCACCCGCTGGTGGGACAGTCGGGCCCCAGGGAGGCTTCTCATGCTCCAGCCAGCCCTCCTCAAACTCTAAGAGCTCAGCTCAGGGGCTTCCTTGGGGGGACGTGAGGCCTGGAGCATGAGGAGCTTTGATCTAGGCTGCAGAATGGAAGCTCCCCAAGCCTCATCCCCAAGAGACTCCATCCTCCAGGCCCGGTGAAGGTACAGGGTGGTGGGCTGCAGACTTCCTCACGGCTCGCACTCTTGGGCTTGGCAGGTCTGCAAAGGGCTGTGGGCCTCGAGGCCCAGACATGATGAGTCCAGCCATGGTAGCCCTGTCCAACAAGCTGAAGCTGAAACGACAGCTGGAGTATGAGGAGCGAGCCTTCCAGGACTCCAGCGGGGTGAGCTGACAGTGTGGTGGTCACCCCTCACCGAGATGACCCAAGGTGGGCCCTGGTAGCCTCTCTCCTCACACCTGCCCTTCTCCCGTGCAGGGAGACCCTCCAGGCAGCAGCACGTCACACTTGCTGTGGAAACGCATGAAGCGTCTCCAGGGAGGAACTGGCCCGCTAGTGCCTGACAAGTCCTTGAGAAACCTCCGTGTCCCCCCAGGTGGGTGGCCCAGGCTCTGTGGAGGGCCTAGTGCTAGGGACCCACCTAGCTCCTGCCCTGTGCCTATTAGGACGGGCTGACAGAGTCCTCTGGGTTCTAATGTCTTTCTCCTCTGTCAGACAACGACCTCTAATTCTCCAACCTTGATATTTCAGACGAATTCAACAAAAAAACCCTGCGGGGCCTGGGCCAACCCCTGCGACACCTGCCGGCCCGGCAGCCACCATCTGCTGTAAGCCCAGGGGAGAATGCCAAGAGTGGGTTCTCTCCGCAGTGTTATGCTGCCCCCTACCAAGACTACAGCCTGCTGCCCCCTCACAAGGCCTCAGGTGGGTGCCCCCAGGTGAGGGGACTGGGCTAAGCGGGGTACTGGAGAAAGATACCCTCACCGAGCATAGGTTGGTATTTGGGAAAGCTTCAGAACTTAAGCCACTTGTCTTCACAGAGGCCCTGCTGTCCCCTGGTGCTATACCAAGTGCTAGATGGTGGGCGTCCCGGGGTTGCAGCCAGGCAAAGGGCAGTACTGGGTAATAGCACCCGCCCAGGGCTCAGCTCTCAACTCACCACCTGTCAGGGACCAAAGATGTGGCCAGAAATGTTAGAATACCCAGCACAGACTCCAGCTGGAGAAACCCAGGAGGACTGCAGGGTGTCTTACAATCCAGTCTGCAAGCCCCACACTATTTGGGTGAACTGCAGGCAGAGGACTGCTGCCAGCATGTCTTTAAAAGAAAAGGGACATCCAGGGTGGCACAGGACCAGAGGCTATGACATGCAGGGACTGTGGAAGAGACTACTAGGCGTGAAGGGGAGGTAGTCAAGGACCTCGAGACAGACACGCCAAGATGGCGGGTCATGGCTCTGAATGCGTTAGAGGGAGCTCACCAGTGACCGGGTCGCCTCCAGGGCTCCCTATACCCCAGGACGCCCAGAGCCTGTGTCTTTTCCTGCTTTGCACATTGCTCTGTGGTCAGGCAGAAGCTGAGCAGAAAGGCTCAGCTACCGTCAGCACACGTGCATGCGGAATGTGAGATGGCTCGGTGACAAAAAGTGTGTGGCCTGAGCATGACATGTGGAAGTGGCAGAGACATGCCAGGCCCTTGTCCTCAGCAGTATGGCTGAGAGAAAATGATGCCTCTGTGCTCAGAGAGCAGTCATACATTCCAGAACTTCTGCCTACCAGCTGGATGGTAGGCCAGCCAGGAAGTTTAAATGAGAGATTTTCATGCCGTGAATCGAACTGAGCGACAGGCATGCGTCTTCTAGCCAGCCAGAGCCTGCAGTGTTCTTGCTATTGAACTCCACAAGTTGTCTCCCATCTCATTTTTTCTGTGCATTTGATTTCTGACTGTAAGTGAGCAAGGCGGGCGCTTCAGGGAGTATCTGCTGACGCCATGCTGGCATCCGTCTGCATAAGTTCAGGCCAGAGGGGAAGGAGGGCAGGCAGGAAAGGCCAGTGAGGTTGCAGCTCTGTGGACCAGGCTGGCAAAGCAGCCCCCCGAGTGGCAGTGTGCCCTGATGCCGTGCAGCACACTCGGGCTGGCGCAAGGTCTTCAGAGCCTTGCAGCTTGGAGAAGAGCCCTGGTGTGCATGTGTGTGTGATATGCAGGCATGCACATGTGTGCACCTACATGTATGCCAGGTGCCAGCCTGTTCCCAGTTCCCTCCCTCCCATACAAGGGTAGGGGAGCCACAACCCCAGGCCTTGCCAGGCTTGTCCTGGAGCGCCACTTTCCCTCAGGCTGGGCAGTCACACGAGGGCCCCACCGTGAGACCTCCAACCGGCCTTTTTTCATCTTCCTTGGGTCTCAGCTCTGCTCGGCCCCAGTTGGGGAATAAATAGGTCATGGGAGGGCCATGGTGGAGAAACCCAGTGAAATTAGGGCTGCCCCACCCAACCCCACTAACCTGGAAACAGCGTTGCCTCTTGCCTCCTGCAGCCTTCTGCCAGTGTTCGATTCCAGCCTTTTTCTTCCAGGCCTAGCAAGCCGGCTGCTCGGGCCTTCGTTTGAGCCCTACCTGCTGCCTGAACTGACAAGATACGACTGTGAGGTGAACGTCCCCGTGCCGGGGAGCTCCACGCTCCTACAAGGAGGGGACCTGCTCCGAGCCCTGGATCAGGCCACCTGAGCCAGGGCTCTGTGCCGGCCGCGCCCCTGCCGACACTGTTCTGCCAGCTTCACTCTAGATCTGTTTTTGCAATAGGTATTTCTAACACCAGCAAACTTCTTACGAGACGACTTACCTGGCCGATGTGCCCAGGTCACCAAGCAGTGGCCTTTTTCTGAGATGCTCACTTAATCGTCCTTATTTTTAAAATACACAGTTGTTTCACCTGTTATGTTTTGCTGTCAGTGAAAATGTTCTTAAATTTTATAAGATCCTCCCTCCCCACCTTCGATGACTTCTAATTTATATTACCTAGAGTTTTCCGTCTCTCACATCCGCACCATCCATACTAACAAGCCTGGGATGTGTTCGCTCTCCAGTAGGAAAGCTTTGGCTTCGTTTAACTAAGATTTTTGTTGTTGTTGTTGTTGTTATTGTTGTTGCCAAAGAAAAACTAAAGGATTTTTTGCTTTCTAAATGTGGTTTGTGGCTTTTTCTCTTTCAAAGGTTTTCTCGTTTGCTTTTTAAAAATTTATCACCATATTGTAAATTTCCCTCTTTTTATTGTTGTACAAGCTGACTGTTAGCTCTAATGTCGCTATGACTTATGGGGAAAAGGCAATGTGAAAGGTGAACTCCAGCGTCCACGGTTACCTGTGACAGTCACGCAGCGTGGCTTTCCCTAAACCGCTTGGTGCCCCCCCATTGGGTGGATCTATTTTTTATTATTATTCAGAAGCATAACTGAGTTTTTTAAAGGAAAATTTATATCTGGGTTAGGTGTTTATCATATATGTGGGTACTTTGTAATATCTAAAAACTTAGTAATGGAATCCTGCTCACAGAATCACTTTAAGCTCCTTCCGAAGCTGTTGGTTTCTCTCCCGCGGCGTTGCTAGCGCTGCGGGATGGCACGGGACTCCCACGGCCTGCGCTAATGCTGCTCACCCTCGCACACTTGCTGCGGGCTTTTTGCTTTTGTGATTCGCTGTAGGCATGGCAGCCAACCTGCATGGGAGCGTGACCGGCTGTCTTCTCCTTGCATCCTCTGCCTGTCAGGTATGGCCGTGTGCAGGAGCTCGGCTGCCGCGTCGGGTGGGGGGTGGGGAGGCGGGCTGGGGGAGAGGAACTGCTTTAACTTCTCTTCAGGCTGTGTTGCTAGCCCTTCAAGTGCACTGAGCTACGTGACCGTCTTAGGCCCTCAAGCGGCACAGTTGGAAATTTCCAGAACTACCATGAAAGTTTGGATGGGAATCCGTGAAAGGCAGGGAGGCGCCAGAAATGAGCTGGTCCATGTCCTCCTAGTGCATGACCTTGGAGTGACCCAGATAGAGGGCGCCAGAAGAAGGGTCACCGTCCCTCTCTCAGCCATGCAAGGCCATGGTGCAATGTCCCTGTCCGCAGGCAGTGAGCAGGCAGCCCTCCCGGGAGGGGCCTTACCTCAGGTTCTCTGAGATGTCTGTCACATGAAGTGACATGTAGGGGTAGGAAGCACTGAAAATAGTGTTCCCGGAGCACTTTGGAATTCACTGGGTAAGAGGGATGACACCTTTGGGTTTTTAAATACCAATCAATGGAACTTCTCTGTCGTGGATATAGTAAGAAGTTTCTAGATACCCATAAAGCTCATCAAGCTGAGAATTCAGCAAGCCAAGAGGGACTTATTGCCAAAACCAAAAATTAACTTTGAGAAGAAATCTAAATTCTATCAGAAAAATTATGTAAACATGGTGCTGCCGGAAGGTCACCTGGGCAGCACAGTGGGTCCCGCCATGCAGGGGGCAGAACTTGAAGGGTTACAGACACCTAACCGCTGGTATTTGATTTCCTGTGTGTGTTGCCTCAGCATCCAGGGCATTTTTACCCTTTCAGTTTGACTAAAACACTCTAAAAATTATTCCAAGCTTCATATTAACCTTACCTGTCAACATAACGACTTCATGAACATTATTGTATTGTTGAAATCCTACTGACATTGTAACTGTATGGGAGCTTAACTTTATAAGGAAATGTATTTTGACACTGATATCTTATTAAAGTATTCTGATCTTATCACTGTGGTGGTTCTTATTTCCTGTGGCTCTGCCACGGGCTGCACTGATGGAAAGGGAAGTATTCCTTAAATAGCTTAAAGAGCATGGGCAGTGGCGTTGACCTTGGTGAGCACGCCAGGCCAGCTGACAGGACCCCAGGAGAAGGAAGGGAGGCGCACATTGGGCATTTGGCAACCACATTTCTGCAGGTAGTTTCCTCTCTGCCTCAGCAACCTTTTCAGGATCTTGTGTGGAGCCCAAGGGCAGAAGCCATGGTCTCTGCCTTCAGAAAGCTACACAAGGCAGTGCGTGAGCCCAACAGAGCTCCTTGGGCCCACACGTGCAGAAGGGACTTGAGCAAAGCCTTCCCTGATGGAACATGGGTGAGAAACGCAAAGACAACCTCAGCCCCAGACAGAGGGCCACCAAAGCCCAGCCCTGGCCCTGGCCCTCCTTAGCGCACTTGTGCCCAAGCAATGCCACCAGCCCTCGTTTTCCAGATAAAATGAAAACTGATTCTGAGTGCTCTGCACAGTCATCTCTTAAGAGGAGCGCACCTTGAACCAATCCCACCTGGTGCTTTTTCCCTCTCAGAAAACCCTTGTCTGTGTTACAGTAGCATTTAGACCTCCTCCTGGTTTTTAGGCTTATTTCCTCTCTCTCCTATCCTGGTGCCTGGGTCTTCAGGTTGCATTGTCTGGGCTCCACCGGGCTCCCACTGGGCTCCACCAAGCTCCCCCTTCTGCCCCCCATCTCGGGCTCTCTGAAACCATCACCCATTCTTCTCTTCTGCATCTGACACATCTCAGCCCGTCTTCAAGAGCAGAGCTGCCACAGAGCATGGATGCTTTGAGGACTCAAGCCTAGAAGGGTGTTATCCCAGGCCCTGAAATGTCAGTGACTATACAAGGCCTTTAATGATATCCTAGGGCAAAATGACTGTATCCATACCCAACGCTGTGACTATGCCCTACAGTTTCTAGGGACAGGAGCACAGCTCAAGCTATTGCTTCCAAGTTCAGCAAGGAGAAACACAGTGAACCCATTGTTCCTGATGGATGAGATGCATGTAGCCCCCTTGAAGTCCTCGGCACCAGACATAGGACCCCCAAAGCCTCACCGCTGTCCCCTTTTCAAGAAATCCAGCCATGATTCTGGATTAAACACACCTGACTTGTTTTTTAAATGCAGGTGGCTTAGGAGTAGGTGTGGGTCTGTAGGGCTGGGGGTGAACCGGGGCCCCTGCATGGAACTGACAGCTCTTGAGCCCTGGCTTCCTCCAGACTGCAAACGTGTTCTTTGGTAGGCACACCCCATGGCAGGTAGCACCTCTGCCTAGCTGGTGGCCTCCTATGGATCTCAATGGGAAAGAGACTCAGACCCAAGTCTAGATAGAGAGCTTCCCCTGACCCATGCTGGACAAACCAATCCTTTCCATGTGTGATCTCTGAGGCACAGTTGAACTCTGGTTTTTCTAAAGGTACAACACAGACTCACTTCCTGTACGGTATGCAAGATTTGGCCGGCTCTAGCTTTCCTCTCTTAGACCCATCTGTCCTATTCTTTTTGAGATAAAGAACTTTTCCTGAGAAGCCTGACTTAAGAGAGGTCAGGTGCATCTGGAGACAAGGATGACCTATCATCAGCAAGACTCGGCTCTCGCTGGAAGGGGCATTTCAGGGCAATTCTGGGCCTGCAAGGGGCTGAGACACGTGGCCAACACCATCACAACTTTCAACTTTTCATGTTAGAGAGGACACAGGCCCAGGGAAACACAGTGGCCACGTGGTAATCAGGTGGCAGGACTGATGCCAGCATCCTGCAGACAGAGGTAAGCTCACAGAGGGTTCTCCCACCGTGGGCAGCCTGGTCGGCAGGGAGTGCCTACCCCACCCCGAGCCTGTCTCCAGCGTGGCCTGGTTACCTCCCTCAGGACACTTTCAATTCTTATAAAATGGCCACAGTCCAGCTGCCACTCCTGCTAGTTCAAAAGCTTCCTAGGGATGCTGGGACCTGCATGGAAACTGCTCGGCCTCTCAGTGGCCTTGGTAAAGTCTTAATTCCTTCCCTCCCAGACAAACCATCCTTATTCCCACCCAGGATCTAGGAGAAAAGCGTTTTGAGGTACTACAGTCACACGTACTACACACACACAAACACACACACACACAAACACACACACACACTACTGGCGGTGCTCTAGAATGAGACATCTCCAGTGGAGGCCTGGTCCTCTCTGAAAGCTTACCAGCTAGTAAA
The DNA here is from genome assembly GCA_004027025.1 of Myocastor coypus. NCBI lineage: Eukaryota > Metazoa > Chordata > Mammalia > Rodentia > Myocastoridae > Myocastor > Myocastor coypus. The sequence goes on along the minus strand of PVJA010020543.1, from coordinate 29,802 downwards.
GGACAGAGCCATCTTGAGTGACTTAGACTGGTATGAGATGGTGTGGACCAAGCAGGCCTGGGCCAAGCCTTCCTACAGTCTCCACAATAGACCTTAGGCTTCACTGTCCCCAATGTGTGCTTGGGCCAAAGCACTACAGTGAGTTCATGAAGCACCCACTATGTATGGCTACGAATGAGCCTCCTGTGTTTAGAGGTAGAGTCCAGCTCCTAGGAGGGTTTAGACATAGCCAGGAGTCAGCCTGGATCATTTATGTAATAAAATAAGGTGACCCTGAACTGCACTAACAGAAGAGCGTGCTGAATTAGAAGGAGCTGATGATCCCCACTGGGAGCAGGGCAGGCGGCCACTCTGACACCTTCCATCCTGCTCCTCCCCAAGTGTCACACTTCAGTAGAGACACAGACAGCTGGGAGTGGATTCTCAGAAGAGGACTGAAACGGTGCAGGGACTCTCAACCACCTCACAAAAACTGACCAGAGTGGCTGTGGAAGTTTTCCCTGGAGAAAAAATGGGGGCAGCTGGGAAGACAGGGTGTAGTCAGTCTGCCTGGCTCCCTGGGCTTGCTGGCCTCTGGCTCAGGAAGGCAGAACTCAGCTCCAGCAGTGCGCATAGAGGAGGCCTCAGTGTTTGCTCACTGGATGTGACGGAGAAATCATGTATGTCCTCCAGCCACCAGGGCAGCTGCGGCAAGCGTGGCAGATTCTGTGAGGCCTGTCATTTCCACACTCCACTTAGGCCTTAGTAGAGATGAGGCCTGGCCACCAGACCAGAGGGACTGCCCAGGACCCAAGAAATGCAGTGAGGGTCCTCTGCCTAGAAAGTGTGGGCAGAAGAGACGGCACAAACTAGATTCAACTTAGGTTTTAAACTGTTCCTCTGCAGCATAGGTATGGATGGCATGGTCTCAAAGAATTGCATTTTTCTCTGTGGGGTCTCACCTAGAATTAGCAAATCAAGAAAAAAAAAAAAAATCCATTTGGCCAGAATTGGTCTGAGGAACCCTACAGGGAGGTGTGATCATGCTGGGTGCTGGCCTGACCTCTTGGTGGGTACGGCACCTATAGCTCATCCCGTGGGGTGAGAATGCTGTGGCTCCTGACATGACCACCCACAAAACACTTGGCTCGCCACTCTAGAGACTGTGGAAAAGAGGGCTCTCGCACATTCACCCTGCTAGGGGTCGAACCCAGGGCACTCACACCGAGCTCTGCCCTTAGTCCTTTTACAGTTTTTAAGACAGAGTCTTACTAAGTTGCCCAGCTTGGGCTTGAACTTGTAATCCTGCAGCCTCAGCCTCCCAGAGTGTCGGGATCCTGGGCATGACCCGTAACGCCCACTGAAAACTTAGCGTTGGAGAACGCAACAGCATGGCAAAATGCTTCCTTCCGGAGAGGGAGGCAGTGATGAATTCCCTGAGGAAATGTCTGACCCACAACCCTCCCCCATCAGTCTTCAGGGATTATGGCCATCCCCGGCTGATCCATCAGCACAGCTACCCACAGTCGGGGGTGGGTCTGGATTGGGAAGGGCCTGTCAGCAGCACTGCCTTAACACGGTGTGATAAACATGACAGTTTACCTGTGTGGCTTCTTCCTACCCAAAAACCTCTAACTCTCATCTAAGCAGGAAAAAACACTGCAGGCAACCTCAGCATGCCACCCTGGAGCCACCAAGCACAGGCAGGTAAATCTGAGAAGCTGCCTCAGGCAAGAAGCAGCTGAAGAGAGGTGACAAATGTAAGGCAGAATTGTAAGGTGCTGTGACTTGAAAAATAACATTTTTAAAAACTAATGAACTCAGGCCGTGGTGGCACACGCCTGTAATCCCAGCAGTCGGGAGGCTGAGGCAGGAGGATCGGTGCAAGTTCGAGACCAGCCTGGGCTACGAAAGTGAGCTCAAGGCCAGCCTGAACTGCATAGCGAGACCCTGTCTCAAAAAGACAAAAAAAAAAAAAAAAAAAAAACTAATGAAATGTGAATAAAGTATGGGTTTTAGCTCAAAGTGATGATCAGCATTGGATCATTAGTCTTCAGACATGTGTGACACTAACGTAAGATGTTATCAGGGAAAATGAAGTGAAATGCATAATAATTCTCTGTATTATCTTTGTCATTTTCCCTAAATATAAAACTGTTCTAAAAAAATAAAGTTCATTCAAAGAATGATCTCAGATGAAAATAGATACAGGCAGAAGTACAGAGAGATGAAAAGGGTACATAAATGAGTACACCTAAGTGAATACTGATTATTAAAACAGTAATAGCCATGGGGTTTAGGAGAAATGCAAAAGTAATGTATGGGAAGATGGCAGAAAGGCAGAAAGGGACGAATGAATTTAAGTCCCCTTTAGTTACCCCAAGGGGCCAGGGAGATAGCTCAGGGGTACCAGTGCCTGTATAAGGTAAGGCACAAGGTCCTGAGCTCAATCCCTGGTTCTGCAAAAAAAATAAATAATAAAACCACACACACAAAATACCCACCTACCTTTTAGTTACCCCCTTGTCTAGAAAGTAGTGGTAATGATACATGGTAATGTCTTCGTTTGTAGCAAACTTTAGTAAGCCAAGGGTGCATATTGTAGTCACTGGGATGATCACTAGAAGAATTATAAAGTAATATATAACAAAGTCAAAAGAATAGTAGAGTTTTTTTTGTTTGTTTGTTTGTTTTTTTATATACTCGATTATTCCAGAAGACAAGAAAGAAGATTAAAGGGAACTTCAGGGAGGAAGGACACAAGCACACTAAATAAAGAATGTTAAACTTTACTATATTTGCAGTGACATAAAATTGCAAATTATTAGTCAGCTCCATTAATGAAAAATATTATCAGACTAGGTTAAGAAGTAAATACAAGTTACCTAGAAGATGTGCTTTATAAATACAGGTACAGATGGGCAAAGCGAAAGGATGAAAATTGAAGCCTGCCGGGCGTGGTGGCACACACCAGTAATCCCAGCACTTGGGAGGCTGAGGCAGGAGGATCAGTGCAAGTTCGAGACCAGCCTGGGTACAAAAGTGAACTCAAGGCCAGCCTGAACTGCATAGGGAGATCCTGTCTCAAAAAGACAAAAAAAAAAAAAAAAAAA
>PVJA010020543.1:0-26610 GCA_004027025.1 Myocastor coypus | reverse complement strand
ACTATGATTTAAAAAAAAAAAAAAAAAAAGAGCATGGTAGTATCAAGGAAAAATAGACCTGCAGATCAGTGGAACAGAAGATAGAGAAACAGCTCCAAGCACACTCAGCCACACTATCTTGGACAAAGGGACAAACATCCTCATGGGAAGAAAGATAGCCTCTGCAATAAATGACGCTGGCATTCCACATGCTGAAGATTAAGCCTAGACCTGTATCTCCCATCAGATCAAAATAGATCAAGGAGATAAATAATAGAATAGAAATATTTAATGTGCTAGAAAAGAGGGTAGGTAAAACTCATAAAAACAGGCAAAGACTTCATGAACAGAGCCCCTGTTCACACAGGAAATGTTACAAAGAATTAACTACTGTGATCTTGTTATATTAAAAGCCACCAACAGAATGAAGAGACAACCCACAGAATGAGAAGGTTTTGTTATCATTTGCTCTTCAGGGAAAAGGCTAACAACTAGACTCTAGGAAGAACTCAAAAGAAAAAAAAATCAGATCCCCAAATTTAAAGACCCAATCCAAAAATGGACGTCTGAAATGAATAGACACTCTCAGATAAAGAATTATAAACAGGAAAGAGATACATGAAAAAATGTCTAACATCACCAGTTGTTCTGGAAACGTAAATTAAAACAACACGGAGATGCCATCTCACTCCAGAAACAGTGGCTCTCACCAAGAAGTTAAGCAATTACAAATGCGGCAGGGCTGCGAAGAAAAAGGAATAGGAATGTACGTGGGGACGACTGCTGTGGAACTCAGTCGTCCGACTCCTCAAAACAGTACAACTAGAGGCTGCCTTTGGCCCAGCTCCTCCCCTTCTAGCCGCCTTCCTTGAGCGTTAAAAGCGACAGACCGCAGTGATACATGCACACCCATGTTTAGAACAGCACAAGTTGTAGTAGCTAAGTCTTGGAAATAACCTAGCCGTTCATCGGGGGATGAGTGAACAAAGAAAATGTGGTTTTCATACCCAGTAAAGTACTACTCTGCCATAGAGGAAAAAAAAATTGAGACTTTTTTAGGCAAATGGATACACCTTGAGACCATACTTTCAAGTGAAATAAATCAATCAAACACAAAGCATAAATGAGGACCAAAGTGGATGATGGATACTGGGAAGGAGGAACAAGATGCTCAAATGGGAAGGGGAACAGGGAGGGAGAAGGATGAAGGGAGAGAAAAGAAGAGAATGAAAATCATGTAAATGAAGGGAGCAGGGGTGGAGGGTAGGGAGGGGGATGGGGAAAGTGAAGAATTAAGGTATAGCAGGTAATGGTACAGATTCGCTATGATGAATGTGATATATATATATATATATATATATATATATATATATATATGAAAAATATAATAACAAAAAGCTAAAAAATGAATGACATTTCATTATAATAAAAGGTTCAATATAGTGGCAAGAGAGTTGAACACTTTATGTCTTTAATAAACCTCAGAAATTCATAGGGCAATGAAAAATTAAAAATCTACAATCATAGTAGACTTTAATATACTTCACTCAGTGACTCTAAAACTAGTAGAAAAAAAGTCAATACGGATCAGGAAAGCTCAAAGACAATGGAGAGAATATTTGCCAAGCAGATGTCTGAGAAAGGACCAGACTGTCTAAAGGACATGCACATCCTGTTATGACTTGGATCTAGACGTCCCCATAAAGCCTGCGGGGGTCATAGGTGGGGCTTCTCAGAGGTGGCTGGATCTAGAGCTGATGCTGAGATCTAGGATGTGTGGTTATTGATTAGCCCGCTGATGGGTTTTGTGTGGTTCTGGATAGGACTAAGGGGGCCCCAGGCTGGGTGAGTGCTCCAGGCCCCCCTAAGGGCTTGTAGCTTGGGGTAAAATGGAAGGCACAGAAAGACAGCTGCTGTGGTTGTCGCTTGCTGCTTGCTGCTGTCGCTGTCTTCTGCCCGCCATGAACTGTTTCTCTACTGCCGCACCAGCCTGCCCTGAAGCCAGCTGATTATGACCTGAAACCTCTAAAACTATACTACTCGAAAAATCAGTTCCTAGGACTGAGAATAACAAGGGACAGAATATAGGCACATGCTCAGAGTTATGAAGGAAGCTGAATTTTTAAGTAAAACTTTTCTGCTGAGGAAACTATAGTTTTAGATGACTTCAGCATTAAATTTGCCCCAACGTTTGGGAAGTATCACTTTATCCCAAATACATTAAGAGAAGCATTTAACAGGAATTCTTTATAAGTTTGTTTTTTTTTTTAAATATGTTAGTGATGGGGCCCGGCAGGATGGCTCAGTGATCTAAAGCACCTGCTTAGGAAAGCTTAGGCGGCTGCAGGGACCACAGTTTGATCCCCGGCACCACATGCTGCGACAGCCCTGCCCTCGGGGCAGGCTGAGCCGGCCATAAAAATGAGTGAATAAACAAATAAAGGTTCTGAAACAAGAAAAAAATAATAATAATAATAAAATAAAATAAAATATAAAAAAAATATGTTAGTGACAGTTCACAGTCCAGAATCGCTACATTCCTTGTGGAGAGTTGGTGCATGTGTATAACACTTAATTCTTTTTGGTCCCTCCCCCTCACACTCTCCCTTCATCTCCTGGGGTCCCCCCTTCCATTTGCAAGATCTACCTACCTATTTCTTACTGTCTATTTTTCCTCTGTGCATTATTCATATTTTGAGTTTTTCATATGCAATATAGAAACTGTGTGCCTGCCTTATTTCACTTAATGTTGTGGTCTGAAGTTGCATTCATTTTCCTACAAACAACTCAAGTTTATGCTTCTTTATCACAGAGTAGGCTGCCTTGAGGATCAATACTACAGTTCCTATATCCATTTCCTAAGTGCAGTGGTACACACCTGTAATCTCAGCTCTTGGGAGGCAGAGGCAGGAGGATCACTGTGAGTTCGAGGCTAGTCTTAGCTACATAGTGAGCTCAAGGCCCACTTGAACTACATAGCAAGACCCCATATCAAAAATCAAAGTTAAAAACAACAACCACCATATGAAGCTGTCTTTATCCATTTATCTGTTAATAGACATAGAAAACCACTTCTCAGATTTAGCTATTATGAACTCTGCTGCTATAAATATGGATATGAACATATCATTGTAACATCATTGTGTAAGCTTTCCCAGAAGATAGCTGGAAGGGAAATAGATGTGTTGAATAGAATTTCTAGTAATATCTTTTTGAGGAATCCCTGTGCTGATTTGCATAGTGGCTGTACTGGTTTACATTCCCACCAACACTGTAGAAGGGAAAAGAAGTCACTTTATTTATTCTCAATTCCAAAGTTGAGCAATCTCATAGCAAGAAAGCAAACATACAGGAGGCCAGACTCTCACAAATACCAGTTCAAGTAGCTTAAACAGAATACCACCCAATCACATCCAGGAAAACACGGAATGGCCTATTTATTATGAACAAGGTGGACCTCCTACAGGAATAAAACATTTAATGTGGATCAACAGATCAGTGTAATTTGCCACATTAACAGAATAGAGAAAGAAAAAGACCTACTTCGGGCTGGGGAGCTAGCTCAGCAGCCTAAGTGCCTGTCTGGCAAGCACAAGGTCCTGAGTTCAATCCCCAGTACCGGAAACAAAAACAAAAAAGCAAATGAACAACAACAACAACAAAAAAAAAAACTATCCATCTTAATAAATATAGGAAAGCTGGTAAGACTTAAAACGCATTTTTAAAAACTCACATACTAGAAAGAGAGTAAGTTCCTAAATTTGAAAGTTTAAAACTTCCATCGAATATCATACTTAACAGTGAAACACTGTCCTGAGAAAACAAGACAAGGACGGCAGCCTAACAACATAGTAAGACCGTTTCTCCCGCTCTGCTCCTGCAGCCCCCACCCTGCACACACCAGTTGGGTAGGGGTTTTCCCCACATGCCAACCAAACAGTTCTCCAGAAGACATCAACCAGGTGACTTATAATTCAATTCATTTCTGCCACCCTCTACTGTAGATAGCATCAAATCCCACAGTTTGGGGCTCACACCCACAAGACGGCCCCCGTTTCCCACTCCAGTTACAAGTTATACTTGTCACCTATACTTCTGACCAACTGACTTTAAACTGGCCACAAGTACCGTTTGGGTTTAATTTGCTAAAAGAGCCACTGAACCCAGAGATAGTTTGCTAATGTTTATCCACTTATTACATATCCACTTATTACATATCCACTATTACAATGGATATGGATACCAGCCAACTGGAAGAGAGGCATGGAGTGAGTTATGGGACAAGGGGCGCAAAGCTCCCATGCTGCCTCTGGGAAGACCATCCCCCACAAGAAGTTCCACATTTCAGGTAGCTGGAAGTCCCCAAACCCTGTCACCTTCAGTGTTCATAGAGGCTTTACTATCTTGGCATGGGTAGTTAAACCAGTGGAGCATGGTGATCAGTTCAACCCTTGTCTCCTCTTCCCTCCTCAGAGGTTGGGGGTGGGGCTGAGAGCCCTTACCCTCTAAGCCTGCCTGCCGCCGTTTCTCAGATGGCCAGTCCCCATCCTGAAGCTGGCTAGGGTCCCTCAGCTATGGGTCACCTCATTAACATATAAAAGATACTCTTACTACTTCAGAAATTTCAAGACTTTTAAAAATAGGAGGGCCAGGGAGATAATTCAGCTGCATAAATGCCTGCTGGGCAAGCTCAAGGTCCTGAGTTCAATCCCTGGTATAAAATAAAAGAAATAAGAAAAGGGATAGAGTCTAAATATATATTTCACAATATTATATATAATTTATTAGAGGACATGACCAGTGAAATAAAAATATGACTAAAAAAATTGTGATTATTATAGTCTACATGATTATACATGATATCCAAAAAGATCTTTACATATGTTAGCTTACTAGTGAATTTAGCAAGATTGCTGAATTCAAAAATAATATAAAAATCAATCATATTTTTATAAACCAACAGCAAATAACTGAAAAGCTATATTTCTGAGTGATAGCACATACTAAGTCAATAAAAATAAGAACAGATCTGAAAGATGTAACAAAAAATGGATAAAAATCAAACACAAAAAAAAAGGGGACAGTTAGACCATGCTCATGCGCTGCAAATAGCAGTATACGTCTAAGACGTCAGTTATCCTCACATAACAGTTCCTCACATGAACTACATATTAATTGCACACCCAAAACACATATATGTTATACATATGATTTTATAATCCCCTGTCTGGACTACATAGTGAGTTCAAGGCCAGCCTGAACTATGTAAAAGATCCTGTCTCAAAATAAATAAACAAATGAAATATGTGAATATATCAGGAGACAAGAGTATTCAAGACAATAATGAGAAAGACAAAGTAGAACTTAAACTATTGAGTACCATAACTTATTATGAGGGCTAGCAAGATAACTCAGCAGACTAAGCATCTACTTTGGCAAGTACAGGGACCAAGGTTCGATTCCCAGTCCCTCAGTTTGATTCCTGGTCACTGGGTCATGCACCAGGGTGCGTCCAGGCAGCAACCAAGTCCAGTTGTGGTGGCACATGCCTGTAATCCCAGCGCTGGGGAGGCTGAAAACAGCAGGATCACCATGACTCAGAGCTGCATAGTGAGACCCTGTACCAAATACATAAAGAGAGAATGAGAGAGAGAGAGAGAGAGAGAGAGAGAGAGAGAGAGAGAGAGAGAGAGAGAGAGAGAAACTAAACATAAACACAATCTCTTAACCTGGCTGCTGTACTCCTAAGTATTATCAAGAGAAATGAATGCATTCTTCAGGTAAAAGACAGGCTAAAGAACATACACAGCAGCATTATTTCCAGTGACCCCACACTAAAAATAACCCAGTTGTCCCTTACTAGTAGAATGGGCAAATAAGTGGTAGCGAAATCATAACATGGAGTAAGCTACAGCGATGAATGTGAATGTCTTACTGTCACATGCCACTCAGATGACCTTCAGAAATGCTGAGTGCTGGAACCCAAAATCAGTAGGTGACAAGTTACACAAACTCATGTGAAATTTAATGCCAGCCACACTAACTTGTGTCATTTAAAGTCAGCTCTCGGTCGCCTTTGAGCCACAGGGTGGATAGTGACAGGAGGAAGCACTTTTGAGAGGCCATTCATATGTCTCTGACTTAGAAAGTAGCCACTCAGTTATTGCTCAGGCACGGGGAAATCCATGCAGCCAAACATGACCTGTGCACGCTTCTGTGTGAATTTTATACCTCAACAATGTTTTAGGGGCCCAGCGGGATGGCTCAGTGGTCTAAAGCACCTGCTTGGGAAAGCTTGGGCGGCTTCAGGGACCGCAGTTCGATCCCCGGCACCACATGCTGCGCCAGCCCTGCCCTTGGGGCGGCCTGAGCCGGCCATAAAAATGAATGAATAAACAAACAAAAAAATGATAAAAGTATGCAGAAAGACAGGTATTCTATGGGTTGGTGGGAATATGAATTGCAAATATCTTTTTAAAAGGCAACTTGGCCCTATCCATACCAATTGAAGTGCTATATGTATCCTTTAAAGGAGAAATTCTACTTCTAGCCCGTTCCTAGTTGTACTTTCGCAAATGCACAGAGATGCACATGCAAAGATCTTCACGGCAACACTGTTTTTTAAGCTAAAATGTTAAGGGAGATTGTTGGATTAAGTCATGGCAGATCTTTACATAGAAGTCCAGAGTTAAAGACAAATAGTTAGCAAGCAAATCTAGGCCAAGTCTTCAAAGTCACATCCACACGTTTGGGTATCTCTGCAAGGGCACAAGAAGAGCTAGTTATGGAGGTGGCCTTTAGGGCAGAACAGTAGGGGCCAAGGCCTCAAAATGGGTGAAAGTCGGCCCTACAACATCCACGACTTCTGTAGCATAAACTCATTATTCAAAGCAAACATGGTCCTAAACTTGCACCAGAGCCAGAAGTTAGAGGACCACAACACAGCAGGGTAGGGAAGGTCTTCCGCGGTCGCCAATGTGACCTTCCTTATGCCCAGCAGGAGACGAGATTGTGTGGTCCTCATGGAGAACACGTCCTCTGGAGGGAAACACACCCAGGCCGCCTCACCCTTTTCTCATCCTTCCAATTGCTGTAGATGGAGCCAGAGATAGGGGCTGAGGCCCCAGGAAATGTGCACAGGAAAATCGGGTTTTCTGGGGATGTTGGGATTGCTTGTAGGTGACAGTTCAAGGTCCTGGGTTGTGGCAGACCACCTGACCAGCTCTCCTTGAAGGAAGAGCGACTGTCCCTATTTTAACTGAGCCTGACCCTGACCCTGCTTCCTTGTATTGATATGTACAGAGCTAGCTGGGACTTCTGTTTATCCTTTCAATTGGCCTTAAGCAATGTATATCGGCCTGGCTGAAGTGCTGGTGACAGTCTTTGAAGGTGGCATGTGTGTTGCCCTGGTTACCTATGCCCGCTGCCCCTTAATGTAGCCGGGTTGTGACAGGATAGAGAGCCAGTGCTCCGTGCTGCCAGCTGGGAAGGAGCCTGGAGACAGAGCCTGTGACTTCCTGGGGCTTGAAAGGTTACATCAAAGCTGAAGCATCAGACTTCCCAAAACATTAGATACTATCTCAATAGCCTTATGCAGATTACTCTCTCTGCCTATGGCAGAGGTAAATATAGGCCCCTCACCTAGCTCAGCTCACCGTATTCACCTACCTCCCACAATTCTCAGTCATTCCTCCTTAAGTCACACCTCCTCCACTGAATAAAGCCAGGTGAGGCCTTGGGTCGCTCTTCTTTGTTCCAGAGAACCATCTTTGTGGCTGGACTTACAGCCCCTTGGCTCCCCAATAATTATAAATATGTTTTAGTGTCTATTTTTGCTGTGGGTTGCATGGGAAGTGGTAAAATTACCTTGGTCAGATTCCAATAACATAACTTTGAGATTACAAATACTGATTTCTCAAATCAAAACGAGGACCTAAGAGGGTCACCCACACTGGGCAGTCTTTTGAGCAGTCAAGTGGCAGGGGAGGAGACAGGAGAGAATTACACTGACTTTGTCAAAGTCGGTATAGTTCTTCTGTCTCAGCACAAGCTGGTGGGACAGGTTCAAGTCCAGTTGCCTCTAAGTTTCTAGATTCATCCATTTACTCAACCACTCCATCATTTGTCTTTGTACATTGACTACATACCAGGATCTGGGTTGAGCTTGAAGAATGTAACCATTGGGCCAGCCAGATAGCTCAGCAGACTCAAGCACCTGCTTAGGCAGGTACAAAGACCAGGGTAAGGTCCCCAGCATGCCATGCCAGCCCCATCTCCAGGGCCTGCTGAGACAATGATTAACACTGGGTGTATTGGTGCACATCTGTATTCCCAGGGCTTGGGAGGCTAAAAACAAGAGGATCACCACGAGTCCAATCTGTGTAGTGAGACCCTATAGACCCTGTACTAAATGCAAAAAGAGAAAGAAAGAAAAGAAAAGAACGTAACCATGAACACAGTCCTTGAGGAGCCTAGGTCCCAGCATGCAGGAAAACAGCAGTGGTCCCCTGAGACACTACCCAGCAATGTTCCTTTTTGTTGTGCTTTACTGTAGTTTGCAGAAATGAAACTATAGCATAAAAGCATATTGTCATCTTTTATGCTCATTTGAAATAGATCTTTTTAATCTCCCCTCCCAAATTTCCTGTGGCAGAATTAAAGTCTAGTGAAATGCTCCGATTTTAAATGTCTAATTCCAAGGGGCATGGTAGTAGGTAAACTACACCCCAGGCATATCTTTCTACTGAAAATATGTGCTTTAGCAGAATGCTACCTGGGCGCGCATCTCAAGAGCTGCACTGGGAGTCTCAGAAAGTGATCTGCGTGCCCCCACTGGCTGTGACAGCACGCACACACATCAAAGTATAAATGGGCATGTTTTACACACATTGTCCACTGTATTATACTTTCATGTATTTATATTTTTTTTATTATATGCTTTCTTTTCCTCTTCATTTAGATTTACCCCGATTCAGTGCAAGGTGACATGACGCTCCACTCCATTTTCACAACTTTGGGAGAAGTTTGAAAGCCAGCCACCAGGCGTCTCAGCTGCCGGTGAGAACTTGGGTGGTGTAAGGTAAAGGGGTTAGTTCGCAAGATGTGACAGAGAAACACAGAGGGAAGACTTTAGTTCAGATGAGGATCAAAACAGTAATGGAAATAAATATTTGGCCAGTCAAAATGCCACGGGGGCTAGGGAGATAGCTCAGCAGTCTAAGTGCCTGCCTGGCAAGTATAAGGACTGGGGTTTGATCCCCAGCACCATCGGCTGCATCGGCCCTGGATCCCCAGGTGCCCTGTGCCAGCCAACAAAACCAGGTGTACATACCTATAAGCCCAGCATTGGGGGAGGCTGAGACAGGAGGATCACTACAAGTCTGAGCTGCATAGCCGACCATGTACCAAATAAATAGCTATAAAATGATCATGCATACCTTAACAACCCAATGTTAGACCTAGGTCAGAAGACGGTATTAGGTTCTTGCCAGGGTTGAAAGCTATTGGATGAAATGCCAACACATGATTTGATGTTGGAAGCTGTTCATCGCAGGCAATATGCCATGAGATGTTTTGAAATACACAGCAATAAAATACAAGTTAAACTTTCTATATGCATCCATAGTAATATTCAAAAGCTTATAATAACACCTCACATTCTGAACTCCAAACCTTCATAACAGAGCTTTCCCATTCAAATCACCAGAGTCTAAAGGATCTATGGAGAAGTGACACATCTGGTACTGAGATTTTTAGAATAATGACACTATTCTGTTATTTGTAGGATAATAAAGGTATTTACTTTCTTTCAAAATTGCCTATATTCCAATGACAGAAAGATCCACCAAAGGGGAAAAATAAATCTGACAACTTGGCTGCCCTTTGCTCTTTCTTTGGAAGCTCTGTTTGGTGCTGCTAGCAGCCTGCAGCTGCCCGCACACACAGTCACTGCCCAGTGACTTGCGTCATTTTGTGGTTTTTGAAGATTTCCGCAGTATAAGCCAAATAAGTGCTCCAGTATATGTAAACATATACACCCTGGTAGATGGGAAGACATTTGACACCTTGACTTTAGAAATGTATCCTGGAACTCAGCCACTGGGTCTTTATTTGAGCCGTAACAAAGCCCTGTGAGTAGACATTGCACCTATTCTGGAAAGTAATGAAAATGGCTCATTGGACACTTAGTTCATGAGTTGCCCATTGGTGTTACATTTGCTTAAAAAAAAAAAAAAAAATGAGCAGCACAGGAACTATTAGCAAGAACAAAGTGGCAATTCCTGAAAAAAAAAAAAAAAAAAGTTACAAATTCACAAAAGAGAAATGTGTGCCACACTCTGGACTTCAGAAAGACAATGCTAGATATGGTGTAAAAGCAAAGTAGTATCGATGCCGTCAATATTATACCATGATAGTAAGGTTGACAGGGAAGCCTGTGGGGGGTGCACACCTACAATCGCAGCACTCAGGAAGTTGAGGCAAGAGGATCCGGAGAGTTCAAAGTAGCCTTGACTACATTATGTAGAAGAAAAAGTAATATGACTATTGTCACTATTATACCATCATGGTAAGATTGATAGTGAATCGGGGTGTAAGAGTGCACGGTTGTAATCCCAGCACCCCAGAGGCCTGCAAGCCTGTGAGCTCAAGATCAGTGAGTGCTATGGAGCGAATTCAAGGTTAGCCTGACCCAGGTAGGGAAGGCCTGTCTCCAAAAACTTAACCAACAAAACGCCAAAAAGGTTGCTCATGAATCCTGAACACAAATGAAGCCAGAAACGATAACATTTCACCATAAAATGAAAGGCAGAGTAGAAGTTGTCAAGGAGTTATTTATGCAAGAACGTGATGCCAATAGAAACACAAAGTGTTGGTCAAAGAGAAATTATCTGAGAAGATTGAGACTGGAATTGATAAGCGACCCGTCACAACAGAAGAAGAAGAAAAATATGTATTTGCCCAAAGAGCTCCGCCAAAGAATTCTGGAGAAGACTGTCGACCAGATGGGCAAAACATCACAAGAACTTCCTAAGAAAACAGGAAGACCAGCAAGATGTCAAGGATGTCCTAGCAAAGACGACAGGAAATCGAAACACAGATGCTATCAGGGCAGGCGACCTTGAGGCAAGCAATGTGTAGTTTTCTCATGCAAAGATGGCCTTGGCCATGACAGGTGAAGCAAGGATCATTTCTGCCGTAGACTCTTGCTTGTATTTTTATTGTAGCTCACAGAAGAATTTATTTCTGATGTTATCTTTTAGGTTTTGTAAGCAAGTAACCATTTAACATTTTATTTTCCTGTTAAGTACACGTTGTTTAATATAATAAAATATGATACTATCATAAAATTAAAATTCATAATTCATCAGTAGAAATACTACTGAAAAATAAGTTGGGGCATTATATACACCCACAGTGCTCCTTGACACAAAACTTGGCGTTATGCTCCGTTTAGTCACTGACATAGGCGTAGGCCTACAAAATCCTCACAACTGGACAGCATGCCTTCAACCCACAGAAGTTTCTTTCCATAATCCCTCCTCCCTCTTCCATCCCTACCCCAGGCAACCGCAGTCCCAGAAAATCCTTTTCTGGAAATGAGAATAACCTATTTCTTTGGCAGCTATTCAGGGCAAAGCAGAGGTAAGGAGAGAAAACGCAAGAAAGGCAGGCGAGTGCAGAGAAAGCCCGGGCCAAGGAGCTAGCTCCCACAGATGAAGGGCAGGTCCAGGTTTGCACAGATGCAGAGACCGGCTTGAGCTCTGGCTCAGCCCCGCGGACCACACCGTCCGGGAAGTTCTCTCCCTGGATGCTCTGTGTCCACCCTCGGGGACGCTCGGAACCCACAGTGGTCTGCAGTGGGCCCTAAGGGTGGTTGGTCTCCAGCATACATGGAGCCCCTGCGTGTCCGAGGGGACTCTCAGCACCCCTCCCATCATCCAGACAGGAGCCGCAGCACCAGAGCACCGCCCCTCTTGCCGCCCTCTGGTTCAGCAACTAGCTGAAGCTGAACACCCCGAGCCCCACCTTCAGTCTACCTCCTTAGAGACCCCGAGCTTCAACGTTCTGGAAGAAGAAGGCCTTCAGACGGGGACAGAGAGACGAGGTTGGGGAGCTCGACCTGCAGAGCTCTGTGAGATGTGCCTGGGAAACTTAAAAAGAAAAACTCCCAGTGGCTTTAGATTTGGACAGCACTGCTTTGACACATTCACACTGAAACGGCCACACTACGTGGCCAAGAAAGCCTCCCACGCGCTGAGCTTCAGCTTCCAGACTGAGCGCAGGGGAGAGGCTGCAGGAAGCCTCTGGGAACAAACAGGTCCCAGGCCGCTGTTTCTTGGACAGCCCAGGAGCAGAGCCCCGCTGCACAGCCCACTCGGTGGGAGGAAAACAGAAATGAAGCGGCGGGCTCCAAGTCACGTGGTTAGCCCTGGAGCCCCCGGACTTTCCAGAACACAGAGCGGCTCCTGGCCTCGCTCCTCCTGCGCGCGAGAAAGGTAGTGCTCCAGTTCCTCAGGGTCCAGCACTGCGTGGTGCTCGGTACGCTGCGGCTGCCTCCTGCTTCCTGAACATCCAGGTTGTGAGAACGCTGCCCAGCGTCAAGACGCCCAGCTGGACCTGTCTCCTTGTTCTCTGTGAGGATCCCCTGATTATGCTCGTGGGGAGCAGGATGGCCATCTTGTGGCTCCTCTGCCTTCAGTGGAGCTGATACCACCAGGGCCTTGACAAGGGAGGGGAGGCTTCCGGCAAAGGAAGAGGGAGGGGTGGGTGACCAGCCCTGGACTTAGGTGGGAAGTAGCTGGCCAAACCTGATAGCCCAGGCAAGCATCCTAGCAGAGTCACGCGGGGAACACCTCACTCGCTGGCTCCTTAAGTAGCTGCCCCCCAAATGCACTGGAGCTGCACATGCTCCTTGCCCTCCCCAGGCTCGAAGAAGCAACCAAGTGACAGCAGATGCTGTGAAGGGAGAACCATCACGGACGCAGGAGGGGCACCTGGTGGTGCCCCAGCCAGTGCCAAGAGGGGCCAGCAGCGGGGTGGTCACATGGGGGAGGGGCCCTGTGCACCCAGGGCCTGCGGTTACGTGTTCGATGAACTTAGCAAAGTTCACCAAGCTCTCTGTGCCTCAGTTTTTTGTTTTTTTTTTTGTTGTTGTTTTTTTTGGTTTTTTGTTTGTTTGTTTGTTTTGTGGGACCGGGGTTCAAACTCACGACCTTGCACTTGCCCAGCAGGCACCTGTGCCTCGGAGCCATCTCCCCAACTCCCAGTTTTTTCATTTGTGAGTAGTCATTACCTCCCTAGGCTATAGAACTACGACCTGAATTCGAAGGCAGTTTTAGTACAGGGGTCAGTAGCTGTCAAATCTGCGCACATATTTGTTAAGGCCGCTGTCTTAGGGAAGTGGCAGGCACATGGGAAGCAGAGGAGGGAAGAGGAACAGTAGGAACGAGGGCAGGGGGGTAGGTGCTGGGGCTGTGGTTTGGCACTCCTGCTGCCCAGGGGCTCGTGGGACGAGGAATGCAGAGGGTGGCCAGGGCAGAGCTTGCCAGGCTGGGGACAGGGCGGACTGGACCCTGGAGGGGAGGGAGCCTGTGTGTGTGACGAGGCAGACAGCCGGACAGGAGGAGGCGGGACTAGAACAAGCGCCCAGCTGGGAGCTGCCGCAGGAGGGGAAGAGTCAAAGCCATCCTAAGTCACACAGGGCAGCCAGGGGAAGGGGGTGGGGTGGGAGCAGGAGGAAGCCGGCTGCCACTGAGGCACAGACAGAAGGTGGGGTGGACACGGGAGTGGGGAGCAGAAAGACAATCAGACAACATGAACTAAGCACAATCGGGGACTTTTATGTGGATTATGTCCTTTAAACCCCACGCTGACCCTTTGAAGAGGATATATAGGTGTCATTCCTGTTTGCAGCGGAAAAACCAAGCCCTGAGTGATTTCAAAACCTGATCTCTCTACTGTGTTGACTCTGAGATACCTGAGGACTGTGGCGGGTAGGGCAGAGGAGGGCAGAGTTCGTGCCCTGGGAGAGCCGAGTTCAGGCAGAAGAGGGTGGCAATGAACAGGCAGGCAGGACAGGGGCTGGGTGTGGAGAATGTGGCTTGTTTTACGTGCTTGGAGGACTCAGGATGAGCTGCAGCTGGCCAGGAGCCCTTCCAGGAGGCCCCAAGGGCCTCATCCGCCTCCCCATGCCCCAGGGAGGAGTCCAGCAGCGCACAGAGCACCCATACAGCTGCCCTCCAGGGTGTCCAGCTGTAGCTGGCCATATGACCATGAGCCCAGCAGGCACGAGGCATAAGCTTCCTGCCCAAAGGAAGAGGAAATGTATTCTGGGCAGAAGTCCAGCCAATCTGTACCAGGCTACAGTCCTGCCTCCTGGTCCACATGTGTGTAGACAGTGCTAAGCTCTATTGACAAAAGTACAGTAACCCAGCATGCTTCTAGAAGCACCAGTGCCATCAGCCCACTGGCCCAGGTCCCATGTGAGTTCATCGTTAGTTCAGGTGAAGTCCCAGCATCCTCCACTCTGCCCCCACAGCCACTCATACCCAAAGCACGGATCATTGTCACAGTGCCGAGCAGTCAATGATGGAAGTATGACCAAGTAGTTCCTGGGGGTGACCAGCACTAAGAATGTGAAAGGAGGGAGATCTGAGGGAAGTACAAAGTCCGCAGGCTCCACCACACCTACTCCTCCCCAGTTCTAATGACACACAGCACTGACATATGACCCACTGGAAACAATGACCGAGAGAGAAAGCACACTCAGAGAAGCTGGAATCGTAGAACACAGAATGTATGCTCTCCAGGATGCTTACTGACCAAATTAGTCTGGCCCTACCTCATCTCAAGACAAGGGAACTACATATCCAAGGGCACTCAGTAGGCAAATGAGCAAGTGGGGACAGCACCCAGGCGCTTCCATGTCTACTCGGCACTACTGTCCTGCATCACACAGATGGCAGTAAAGTACTGGAAGGCCAAGGTGTCCAAGACACACCCTCTGCCTGCTCCTGGAGACAGCCAAAAGCAAGGGCCTGGCCTCCTCCTCAGGGGTCTCCAGGCTATTGGGCACAGCGTTATGCATCAGATTGACCCCTGCAGCACCCGGTGCTGTGGCACAGGCTTTTTTTTTTTTTTTTTTTTTTCCAGAACTAGGGATTGAACTCAGGCCCTTGTGCTTGCCAGGTAAGCGCTTATTCTGCTGAGCTATCTCCCAGCCCCAGCACAGCCCTCATGATGTGTGGCATGAGTTGATTAATAGCAGGTTCTCCCCGATGGATATATGGAATCTACCTTTTTGGAGGCCATGAGGAACTTAAGGTAAACTTTAATTTACAGTGGGTCCCTTGGTTCACAAATGCTTTTGAAACATTTGGCAAAACTTTTTCTTTGTGGCCATCTTTTTCAGAATCATGACAGGAACTCAGTTCATAAACTGAGGTGCTACTGTATTTTTAAACTCCATGTATGTTGCTATTTGGATCCAAAATGTCTCCTAATGCTGGCTGACAGACTTTGGGAGTGACTGGCTGTCCCTTCATCAAGTAAAAATATTCCCTGAGGAGATTACAATTTGATGGGAACTACTGGGAAGTGACAGAAACAGGAGGTGGGGCAGGGTTGAAGGAAGTAATGGGGCGATGACCTCACAGACTATGTGTGGTCCCCACCTTCCTCCTCAGCTCTTCCTTTCACTCTACACACCATGAGGTGCATAGCTTTGATCATCCCTCACCCCCTCTACCATGATGTTCTCCCTCCCCTCAGGCCTACAGCAGTAGTACCAGCTGACCACGGACTGAAAGCTCTGAAAATAGGAACCAAACTAAACCTTTCCTCCAGGACTTTGGTTTTCTCAGGTGTTTGGTTACAAGCAAAAGCTGGCTAGCGCCATGTATCACCCCAATAGTCTGGCTGGAACTCTGGCTGGCGAGTGTGTGTCCCCTGTGGCATCTCTGGATTGCTCTCCTGTCTTCAGCACGCATGCAGGAAGTGGAGCTAGCCAAGACAAAGCCTTCCTTGCTGGCATGAATGCAATGACCAGCTCCGCCCCTCCATGCCACAAGTGAACAGGGGGACCTCAGTCCAGTTACTACAGCTGACCAGGCCTCCTGCCCTGCCCCCCTCTGTCTTTGGTTCAGCTGGGTAGGTACTGGCAGCAGCCCATAGCCCATGGAGAAGAATGCCCAGGATTGAGAAGGACTTTCCTGACCAGTGGAGATGGCAGACACTGAGAATGTTTCTCAGAGATTACCAAACACTTCTTCCAAACTGGTCTTGCTCTACTGCCTGAGGATAGGCTTCACCCTGTCTTTATGGGGCTCAGAATCCTTCCTATTGGCTCCAGAAACACAAACGCAACTGCACAGAGCACACCAAGCTGGGCCTCTTAGACATGGATGGAGGAGTGGATATTGTGAAGAGGGGAGGACCTTGCTGGGGGAAAGATGGCTACAGAAAAGTCATTCAGCACAATAGCCTTGAGGAGAAGCAGAGTGCACTCCCTGAGCGTTTGTAGTGTGCCAGGCCCTGTGTGGAACCCATCTTTATTAGCACGATCCTTTACCCATGCTGAGATGGTTGATGGTTATCATCCGCATGAAGAAAATGGGTCCTAAGACACTACCTGAGAAGGAGAAGTCACGTGGCTGAGAAATGATAAGAAAATCCGAACCATGGGCAGAACGCTGGCACTCAGACACTTGGCTTCCATGTTTCTCAACTGTCTTCAAGGTTTAAGCTGTGCTAATTTACTTATTTATTTTATGCTATTTTCTTAGAGAAGGGTGTTCAGGGTCTCACTATTAGATCAGACTCGTAGGGACCCACCTATTTACAGCCTCCCAAGAGATGAGATTACAAGCGTGTGCCACTGCACCCAGTCTTGTGTTAAAGTTTTTTTTGTTTTGTTTTGTTTTTTTGGTCTTTTTGAGACAGGGTCTCGCTGTGCAGTTGAGGCTGGCCTTGAGCTCACTTTCGTAGCCCAGGCTGGTCTCGAACTCGCACCGATCCTCCTGCCTCAGCCTCCCCAGTGCTGGGATTACAGGCGTGCGCCACCACGCCCACCTGTGTGTTAAAGTTTTGAATCTGGTGGGATTATCCGCGGAGTGACACAAGGGTGCTAAGACCAAAGAGTTCCAGAGGGTGGGGCTGCTTTGCTATTTCTTGATGAGCTGTCATTCATGCAAAGATGAAAATATTTATTCATTGCTCTGTGAGCTATGCCCTTGGGCACGCTGAGACGGCAACGGAGACTGGGTGTGGGGGTGCGCATCTGTGATCCCAGCCCTTGGGAGGCTGAAAACAGCAGAATCGCTATGAGGCCAATCTACACCAGTGGTTCTCAACCCTTCTCATGCCGTGACCCCGCAATACAGTTCCCCTCATGTTGCAGTGACCCCAAACCAAAAAATAATTTTGGTGGCTACTTCAAATTACTAACTCCAATAAATAACATTTCACCATGGCATAGCACGGGTTTAAATATGTATTTTCCAATGGCTTTAAGCGACCCCTATGTTTTGGTCGTTCGACCCCCACCAGGGTCACGACCCCCAGGTTGAGAACCACTGCCGTAGACCCTGTCCTAAATACAAAAAAAAAAAAAAAAAAAAAAAAATTATTCACAATCATCAGAACCTAATCAGATGCAGAGGAGAGCTAGGAAACCCACTGTAGATGCATGCATTTCCTTTAAGGTTGTATATACACGACAGTGACCTACATACCCCTCTGCAGGTACCAACCCATGGATGGAACACGACCTTGTGAGGCTAGCTCTCTGGAAACCATGGGGAAGCATGAAATCGGGTATATGGAGCAAAGAGATACAAGTGGGTCCCTTTGCTGAGGCAGTCCCCCGCCAAGGCCCAGCACACACGTCCAGGCAGGCCCCTCAGACCTTCTGCTAGGCAGTGGGGCATGTACAGAGCATGAATAAAATATTAAAAGCAGTGAGAGAAAAGAAACAAATCCCCTACAAAGGGAAATCCACCAGAGTCAAATTCCACTCAAACACTTAAGCCAAGGACACCTTGGAGTAAAGTACTTCAGGCCCTAATAGAAAACAGCCTACCGCTCCAATTGATATATCCTGCAGTTATCTTTCAAAACTGATAGAAAAGTGATGTCCACAGTAAAGAACACTTGAAGAAATTCATAACCACCAAGCAAGTGCTGTAGAAAAGTTCTGGAGGATGTTCTAGAAAAAACCAATGAAGAAAGCAATTCCAGAACTCAACAGAATGAACCCACTACTCAAAGTAAGCAAAGAGACAAAGGAAATAAAGGAAACCAACAACAAGATAATAATATGCCAAGAGTGAGTCAGTACATAACAGTTATAACCATCAACGTCAACGGTCTCAACTCACCAATCAACAGAAGCAAATTGGCAAAATGAATCAAGAAACAAGATCAGGGCCAAGGAGATAGCTCAGCAGAATAAGCACTTGCCTGGAAAGCACAAGGTCCTGAGTTCAACCCCTGATACCACAAAAGAAAGAGGAGGAAGAAGAAGAGGAGGAGGAGAAGAAGAGGAAGAAGGAGGAAGAGAAGGAGGAGGAGGAGAAGATGGTGACACAGATGAGACTGGGTATATAGCTCAGTGGCACAAGCCCCTGCCTGGCAAGTTCAAGGTCCTGAGTCCAACCCCTGGTACCACAAAAAGAAAGAAAAGAAACAAGAAATAGCAATATGCTGCACACAGGGGATTTTCCTAGTAGCTCAGTTGTTTAAAGCACCCCCTTTGGCAACCTCTGTCAGGCACATGGGACCATGGTTTGATCCCCAGCTCCACATGCAGCGCTAGATGTGCTCTTAAGGCAGCCTGAGCCAGCCCAAAAAAAATCCTGCTCAAGTTCTGGGCCAGTCTGATAGCTCAGCAGACAAAAGTGCCTGCCTAGGTAAAGCGCAGTGGGCAGGATTCCATCTCTGGCCTTTCACGCCTGCCCAGCCCTCACAGTACTCTGAGATGGCATTGAGACTGGGAGTGGCGGCACACACCTATAATCCCAGCCCTTGGAAGGCTGAAAGCAGAATCACTGAGTCAGTCCATATAGTGAGACCTTGTAGGCCAGTGGTTCTCAACCTGTGGGTCGAGACCCCAGGCAGGGTTGAACAACCAAAACACAGGGGTCGCCTAAAGCCATTCAAAAATGTTATTTATTTGGAATTACAGTTTTGAAGTGGCCATCAAAATTATTTTTTGGTTTGGGGTCACCACAACATGAAGAACTGTATTGCAGGGTCATGGCATTAGAAAGGGTGAGAATCACGGCATGTAGGCCCTTTCCTAAATACAGAAGAAAAAAAAAAAAAATGCTGCAAACAAGAGACACATTTAATTTGAAAAGAAATACATAGACTAAAAGGCCAAGAATGGAAAACAATACTTCATGCAACAGTAACCCAAGCCAGGCATGGTGGTGTCTGCCTGTAATCCCAGCACTTGGGAAACTGAGGCAGGAGCATCAGTGTGCACTTGAGACCAGCCTGGGCTGCAAAAGTGAGCTCAAGGCCAGCCTGAACTGCACAGCAAGACCCTGTCTCAAAAAGAGAAAAAAAAAACAGTAATCCAGAGAAAAGCAGGCATAGCTCTTCTACTTGCAGATAAAGTAGATTCCAAGGCAACACTAATCAGAAGAGACAATGACAGTCATTACGTATTTGCTAAAGGAACAATTTGAGAGGAAGATATAATAATCACAAATATACATGCACCAATGCACCCAACTACATAAAACATTATTTTTTCTGTATTTAGGACCGGCTCTACAGGGTCTCACCATGTAGATCAGACTTGTAATGATTCTCCTGCTCCCAGCCTCCCAAAGCGCTGGGATTACAGGTGCATTCCAGCACTCCATTTCAATCCCTGTCTCAGTGCACCCTACAGGGGGGCTACTGGGGATCAAACCCTGATCCCTGCATCTACCTAAGCAAGCACTTTAGTCCACTGAGCTATCAGGCTGACCCTACATAAAGCAAATATTAACAGACACGAAAAATAAGCACTAATGTAATTGTAATGGGGGAACCTCTATACCCCACTGTCACAACTAGATAGATCAACTAGACAAAAAGTAAATATCAGAGGTAAACCAATCCTTTAAATAAGAGACTTAGTAGATATCCACAAAGAACCTCACCCTGAAACAGAATACATATTCTTCTCAAGAACACATGGGACTTTCTCTAAAACAGACCACACACTCATTCATAGAACATGGTTATATAATGAAAAGAAGTGAAATTATCTTGTACATACTACAAGGTCACAGTGCAAAGCAATTAGAAATCAGTGGCAAATACCCCTCACAGAACTACACTAACACACAGAAATTAGATGACACCCTCCCAGACAACACAATGGGCTACAGATGAAATTTAAAAAGCTGTTAGAAGGGGCGGGGGAGATGGCTCCGAGGCACAAGTGTCTGCCTGGCAAGTGCAAGGTTGTGAGTTTGAATCCCAATCCCGCAATAAATAAATAAATAAATAAATAAATAAATAAATAAATAAAACAAAATAAAAAGATGTTAGATTCTATAGTTAAATAATAATGGCAATGCGACAAGCTGGAACTCATGGGATGCAATGAAAGAAATTTTAGAGATGAATTCCCACATCAGAAAAACAGAGTGAGCCCAAATAAGTAACTTTGTGTTGGATCTTAACTTCCTAGAAAACAAGAGAGCAGGTTAAACCCCAAGTGCATGCAGGGGGAGGAAATTACAAAGCACAGAGGAGAAATTGATACAGCTGAGACTAAGGAAGCTGTACAAAGAATCAAAGAATCATAGAATTGGTTCTTTGAAAGATTAAGTAAACAAACAATTAACCAACCTTATCATTTAAAAAACAGAGGAAAAAAAAAAAAAACCCAAATCAATACAGGTAACACATTACATAAACAGAACCAAGAGCAAAAAACACCATCTCAATAAGTGTTTACGTGGTGTGCTACATGTACTGATTCGTGTATGCTGACTCATCCTTTCATCCCTGGGATAAATCCGATTTATCTAGGGTGTGTAATTGTGATGATTTGCTGCCATTCCGTCTGCCAGTGTCTTATTGAGAATATTTCCTTTTCATTTTTTGTACAGGAAATCAAACTCAGGACCTCATGCTTACCAAACAGGCACCTGTGCCACTAAGCCATATCCCCAGGCCTTATTGAGGAGGTTTCACCAGATCGGCCTCTGGTGGTGGTGGTGGCGGCGGCGGCGGCGGCGGCGGTGGTGGTGGTGAGGGTTGTGGATCCTTCCTGAGGTTTGGGATCAGGGTCATGCTTGCTCCCAGGAAGGAGCTTGCAAGTGGTGCCTCCCTTTCAGTTTCACTGAAGAGTTTCAGGAGCAGCGGCATTAGATCCTCTCTAAAGTTCTTGTGGAAGCTAGCTGTGAATCTGTCAGGACCTGGCCTTTTCTTTGTTAGTAGTCTTTTTTTTTTTATTTCTTCAATGTCATTAGCTAATAGTGTGTTATTTATACTTTTTATGCCTCCTTGATTTAGCTTTGGCCATTCATGTTTCTAGAATGGCCATTTCCTCTAAGTTTTCCATCTTCTTAGAGTATAAGTTCTCAAAGTAGGTATTGATAATGGATTTCTGCAGAAATCTGTCATGAGTTTTACCCTTTTGATTTCTAATTGCATGGATTTGCATCTCTTTTTCCTGTTTTGTTTTGTTTTGTTTTTTTAAGATAACATTGGTCAATTGTTTGCTTATTTAATTTTTCAAAGACCTGATTCTATGATTCTTTCATGGGCCCTTTGGGTTTCGCTTGCTCTTCTTTTTCTAGAGTCTTGAAATTCGGTGATAAGTATCTGGAAGTGGAAAGGGAATGTCCAAGTGGAAAGGGGAACAAGCAGGAGGAGGGAAAAGAAAAGGAAAGAAGAATAGAAGAAAAATGGGACAAACCTCGTGCCAATGTCAAGGGAATGAAGGGTCGAAGGGAAGGGAGAAGGATGGGGAAAGAGAAGAATTGAGATTATATATAGGGACAAATGTCCTGTGATAAATAGGATTTAGAGGTGTGATTCATATGTACTAAGATAAAATTTTAAATATGCTTTAAATATAAAAAAAACTTTCCAACAATGGTATAAACTGCAAGTCCATAGATACAAGAAGTTCAACAAAATCTTAAAATAAATATGAAGACCACTGAGACAGAGATCATAACTAAATTACTTAAAACCACTAATAAGGGTAAAACCTTCAAATCAGGCAAAGGGAAAAAGATACATTATAAAAGGATAACAAAGAGCTGCTTAATAATTTCCACTGCAATGCTGCCAGCAGGAAATCTGTGGGGCAAAATCTTTAAAATACTGGAAGAAAAATCTGTCAACCTAGCCACCTAGAGCTGGTGAAACTGTCCCTCAAAACTAAAGACAAAGACCTTCTGAAAACTGTGAAACCTGAAAAACTTAGCCATCATCCAATCTCATAACCAAAAAGGACGGATTAGCTAGGAGCCAAGTAGCCGTACACAAACCAGAAGCCTGAGAAAGGAGTCAGGCACGAATAAACAGGAGGATGACTGTCAGCCTTGTGTTTGGAGTCTCGTAAACATAATCGCCTATTTAAAGCAAGATAAGAATAATGTGTTGTAGAACTTATTGACATATACAGAACTAAAATATATGCACAAAGGCCAGAAGAAAAGGACTTGCTGTTGTAAGTTTTTTATACTGTACATGGAGCACTACATAATAATCCTTGAGGATAAGCTGTAATTTTGTTTTGTTTGTAGCACTGAGTAGAAAACCCAGGCACTTCATCATGCTATGAAAAACTTTGCTGCTGAGCTATATTTTTGGCCTTAAATAAGGATATTATGAGCCCTGAACAGTGCTGGGAAACCTATGGCGTGTATGTTACTCATTTTTCTTTTAACGTTAAGTAATTTTTTTCTAAACTAAAACCTCCGTATTTGGGTTCCATTCCAGTGCTGGCTCTTTATGATAATAAAAAGTAGGTTTTGGATGGCACTCTGGGCACTGGCCCCTGGAAGGGTTGCCATCACTGCCCTAAACCAACCACTGAAGAAAAAAAAAAAAAAAAACTTTAATCCAAGAAAGAAATAGAACAGAATAAAGGGCCAGCCTGATAGCCCAGCGGACTAAAGTGCCTGCTTTGGCAGACCACAGTAGCGATTGAAACTGGTCATGGTGGCACACACCTGTAATCCCAGCATTTTGGAGGGCTGAAAACAGGAGGATCACTATGAGTGAAATTTTGTAGTGAGACCCTCTAGAGCCTGTATCCTGTCAGAGAGAGATGGAGAGATGGAGAGATGCAGAGATGGAGAGGGGAGAGGAGAGAGGGGGTACTTTAGGTGCCAGAGAGAGAGCTCCGTGGCACAAGTGCCTGCTTGGCAAGTGCAAGGTTGTGAGTTTGAACCCCAGTCCTAAAAAAAAAAAAAAAAAGAATTATACTTTATATATAAAAATAAAAGTAAAAGTGGGATTAACAGAAGAGAACCAGGAATGAATATAATAAGAAAGGGATCGAGATATCCGGAGGATATAATAATATATGTACATGGGCCTAATAATAGACTTCAGGTATATATAAAGCAGTATAATACATTCTTGGACCAAAATAGATTGTATAGAAGCAATAACAGAAAAATATTCAAAAAGTACAGAGTAGTACAGCTCTTACAAATGGAAACAAGGTTCAGGAGTAGAGGGAAAGGTGGGCAGGGAGGGCAAAGGAAAATTTAAAAAATTAAGATGTGATTTGTAGGTGTACCAATTCCTCACGGGGAATGTATTCATTATTCATCACAAGTATGTGTTAATACAAACTTAAAAATATAAAATACACAAGTACAGGTGCACACATTGGCACACATCTGTGATCCCAGCACTTGAGGGGCTGAGGCAGGAGGACTGCAAGTTTGAGGGCAGCCTGGGCTACCTCGCGAGTTCAAGGCCAACCTGAACTACATAGCAAGACCCCATCTCCAGAAAATGCACAATAGAAACACGAGTGGAAAAAACACATTTTAAAAGAACATTGGGAAGCACTTTTTTTAGCCAGATGCGGTGGTACACATCTGTAATCCCAACGCTTAGAAGGCTGAGGCAGGAGGATCAGTGTGAGTTTGAGACCAGCCTGGGCTATAGAAGTGAGCTCAAGGTCAGCCTGAACTGCATAGCAAGACGCTGTCTCAAGAAGACAAAAAAGGAAAAAAAGAAAATGTGTTTTTAATTGAAGAGAACTGAGAACACAGAACTTCAAAATTTGTGAGATACAGTAAAGGCAATGTCTTAAGGAAAATTCACAGTAGTGGAGTGTTTCAAGCCACATTAAAAATTAGAAAAAGAACCCTGATTTTCATATGTGCAGAAGTCCTCAACGAAATACTAAGACACTAAATTCAACAGCACATTAAAAAGATCACCATGTTCAGTAAATTTGCAGGACATAAAAATCAACAAAGTTAATAGCATTTTCATATACTAACAACAAACTGTCTGAATGAGGAATTAAAAGAGGGCTGGGGAAATAGCTCAGTGATCTAAGCACCTGCCTGGCAAGCACAGGGATCCAGGTTCGATTCCTAGTACCATGCCGTGCTGGCCCCAGCTCCAGAGAGCCACGCTGGCCACCAAAACTGGTCGTGGTGGTGCATGCCAGTAATCGTCTGAGCCAGGAGGATCACTATGAGTCTGAGCTGTGTAGCAAGACTTTGTACCAAATAAATAAACAATATTAAAAAAAATAAATAAAAGAAGCAATCCCATATATGACAGCATCAAAAAAATAGAATACATAAAAATAAGTTCAATAAGGAAGGTAAAGGATGTATACAATGTAACCTATAGATATCAATGAAGGAAATTTAAGGTGACAAAATACATGGAGAGACATGTTGTGTGCAAGGGTTGGATGGATATTGTTAAAATATTCATTCACCCAAAGTAATCCATAGCTCTTATTTAATCCCTATCAAAATCCTAATGTCTGTGATGATGTCATTTTTTACAGAGATAGGAAAAGGCCTAAAACACACATATCACATACAGAAGAATATAATCAGACCCTTATTTCACACCATACACAAAAACCCAGACAAAATTAAAGGCTTAAATTTAAGATCTGAAACTATGAAAACATAAGAGGCAAACAGGAAAAGCTTCACGATACTGAGCTGGGCAATGATTCTTGGGCAGAAGCCCGAAGGCCCAGACCACACCAGGGAACATGAGCCCGTTGCATCGCGTCACACTAAAAGCTCTTCTAGAGCAAACAGTTAATGGAATGGAGGGGCGACCCACAAATCGGAAGGAAGTGGTGCTAACCCTGTGGACCATAAAATGCAAACTGCCAAAATGGAGAAAGAACTCAAAAGCAACAAAACTACCCAATCTTAAAATGGACGAAGAGAGATGGGGAGATAGCACAGTGGCGTAAGCACCTGCCTGGCAAGCGCAAGGTCCTGATTTCAATTCCCAGTACTACACATGGTGTCAGCTTCGGAATTGGGTGTGATGACACACTCCTGTAATCCCGGCACTAGGGAGACTGAGACAGCAGGATCAACACGAGTCCTAGCTGCATAGCAAGACCCTGCACCAAATAAGTAAATGAATAAATAAAATGAGCAAAGAACCTGAGTATCTCGCTCTCAAATGAGGTTGCATAAATAGCCAATAGCTCTATAAAGAAAAATAACTCAACCTCTGGTCATTGGGGAAATGCAATTAAAATTACAATGAGAAGTTCTTCACACTTATTAAAACAATTGTCATTAAAAAGATGAAAGGCAAGTGCTGGCACGGTCAGAGCAGGAATAAGGGAGATCTGATGCATTTTTGGTGGAATGTAAATTTGCACAGCTATCTTACGGAAATTCCTCAAAAACTAATCATAGAATGGCCACATAAGCCAGCAATTCTACTCCAATATATGCATCCAAAGCAACTGAAGTTAGCGCATCGCAGGTATCAGAATGCTCACTGCCATAGACAAGGTATATCATGAGCAAAGGTGGCTCTTCAACAGGATGAATGAAGAGAATGCGGCCTACATTATGGTGGAATGCTGCATAGTCTTTAAAAGGAAGAAATTCTGTCATTTGTAATAACATAGATGACCCTGAAAATTAAGTTAAATGAAATAAGCCAAGTCCAAAATGACAAAAAAAAAAACCACATAATCTCACTGATATGCAGAATCTTTTTTAAAAACTTAAATGCACAAATAGTGGTTACCAGAGGCCAGGGAGCAAGGGGTGGGCAAAGCCGGGATGTTGAAACAAATCTAGGAAGTCGCATTTAGGCAAAGGAAATAAGTGTCAGAGGTCTCGCCCACCAGAATTCCCTGTGTATTTACAGGGTTTGCCAACACTGTTAGTGATGGACACTAGACTGTAGGGAGGATTTATGTAGCAAAGTAATTAGGAAAAAATAACACAATTAATTAGTTATCAAGTCCTAAGTCTCAAAATGAATTCAATAAGTCCTTACAGGAAAAAAAAATGCCTCACCTATTGTGTTAGGTATCCATTTTTACTTGTTTGTACTCTAATTAGTGTCTCAGGATTGCGTATGAATTCAGAAATAACTGAATTTGATGAAGCTTATCAATAAAAAGTATTTTGCAATATT